>MCJB01050475.1:171904-207104 GCA_002018475.1 Nicotiana obtusifolia
CCCACCAAACCCCCAAATCCGCCATCCTCCAAGAGAAAAAAAAGAAAAAAAAAAGAAAAAAAAAGAAGTTGGTGACTATAATGAAGCAACAACAAGTTATAACATGGATTGACTGGGGAGCCCACTGTAGGCCTCCCTTCCACTTTCCCCTATTGCACCCCACAGCAATCAAAGAAAAAGATAAAACAAAAAGGAAAATAATAGCTAATGATATCTAGTATCCTATTTTTATCAGTCTATGAATCTTTGTTTTCCACTTAGTCACTTCTTGCTTAGTATCTTTTGTAGACTTTTGTTTGATTTTGGTGTAATTTCAGGGTTGGTGTCAGATGCATTTCATTTGACCTTTGGTTGTGGCCTTTTGACATTTTCATTGTTTGCAATGGCCGCTTCTAGAGAAAAGCCCGACTACATTTACACTTATGGGTGAGAGTTAAACTTTATCATCATATGAAATTCTTTGTTTGTTGAGCCTCATTTTTCCCCAGCTGTGTGTTAATCCTTTTCACGTGCTCATTATTGAAGTTTGGTGACTTGTCAGTGCAGTTGGTTAAATGAGTAGATGCAAACATTTCTTATGATGGGAAATATTTAGCGGGTAAATATGTTAAAGGAGTTTTGGTGGTTATTAAAGGAAAGGCAACTTAGGCTGGTCATTGAAGTATTAGACAAAGGAAAACTAAAATAGAAAAGGCAAAAGGAGACCTCTCTGTTTTTATCAGGTCTTGACGTCAATAGCTTTTGACAAACTTAAAAAGGCAATTAGAATTCTTAGAAAGCCAATTAAGAATATCTGTGCAGCTTCTCTAACATTTGCAATTAGAAAATTGCTTACAATTTATCTGGCACTCCAGCTCATAATAAGTCCATTCTGTTATATGTTCCACATTGGTGGAGGAAACGAATTGTTGTCTCCTTAGATGGTCAAGGGCAATCTTTAATCTTGAGCTAGATTTTGGGATTGAAGTCTTAGTGCCAGACCCACTAATATTCTTTATTTACTAATGTTGAACCTCCATATTATGTTGTCCACGCTTCAGATGTCCAGTTCTGTGCATGCGGGGGAGTGTTAAATGTCCCATATTTCTAGAAGAAATAGGTTGTTGTCTGCCTATATGGTCTTGGGCAATCGCCACTTCTCAAACTAACTTTTGGGGTTGAGTTAGGCACAAGATCCATCTTTTAACAGTTAACACTTTCATTTGAACAATTATGACCAACTAGTTCAATGTTCCTTTCTGTTGTTGTTGTCATCAGGTACAAAAGGCTCGAGGTCTTGTCTGCTTTCACTAATGCTGTAAGTACATGACACAATCATAATTATTTCTTACGCATTTAACTTCCACTTCTTCCATTAAAAGTGTCTTTTCACACCCCATTATCTCAGGATTGCATAATTCTTGTATTGCTTTGCTATTTACATGGGTAGGATGTCAAAGAAGCTATATTTGTTAAAGACTCTTTGTTAAATAAAATCATGCAAATCACTTGGATATTGCTTGTAAATAAAGAGTTACACCATTCAACAATCAAAAATATAAAGAGTTACACCATTGAGTCCTTAATTAAGAGATCTATCTTTCAATCAGGAGAAGCATAGAGGATTGTTTTTTTGGTAAATTTGGTGTCAGTTTGCTACATGAACCTGTTCTGGAAGTTTAAGGGTTGTCAGCATATTAGTGATCCCAGAAGTAGTTGTCAGGTAATATCAAGCTACTTTTTTTATGAGAGGCGTTTATCTTTACTTTTGTTTTTGCAAATAAAAAAGGTTAGAGATTAGCAAAAATTATAGAGTCGTTACGTGCAATTTGGGGTGGGAAAGAGGAGCTGCTTGGAGAAATAGTGTAAGACATGAAATAAGCAGTGGCGAAGTCAGAAATTTTACAAAGGGCGTTCAAGGGTTAATATATATATTTATAAAAAGTAATTCTTAACCTATATACATAGTATACTTTTTTATATACTTAGTATAATATTCCAATGAAGGGTGTTCACTCAGTGTGGCTACGCCACTGGAAATAAGGATGTCTATACTAAAAATGATTTAATGAACATGCTAAAAATGAACATACTTTTTCCATGTACCTGTTCTGAAAGTGTATTGATTGTCGGCATATTATTGCCTCAGAAGTAGTTGTCAGGCAATATATTACAGTTTGGAAAAAAAAAAGTAGTTTTAGGTAATATCATGCAACTTGTTTGTAAAGGGGAACTTTATGTTTTTACATTTTACTTTTTAAATGTATGAGGTTAGAGAACAAGGAAAAGTAACAATACTATTTGAAAAGAATTTGGGACAGAAAGGGGTAGGGCAGAGGACCTGCAAGAAGAAAATAGTGTAAAGACATGAAACTAAGGATGTATGCTTTTAAAAATGAACATATATTTACAAAAGAAAATGAACATATAAACTTTTCTTTCATCCTTCTCATTTCTTCCTGGTTTTCTTCATTCAATTGCAGGGAGATCTCTCCCTATTTTTCTTATCTGTATTATATCAACCTATGATCTAGAGATATATTTGAGAACCTCCCTCTAGAATGTCACCACCCTGCGTTCACGTCCTAACTTGATTGCCTCCACCCTTCTCATGTTCATGCTGTGCATCGACACACTAAAAATACCTGCTTTTCAGGTGTCTTTATTGCTTAAACTATGTCCCTTGTCCCAATTTTATTGGGTAGAATTTCAAACATACTAAGAATTTAATTGTTACGTTTTTGTAGAAAATTAACTCTTCAGCAACTACTGTAATGTATTTCCCTATCATCATTGTAAAAGTCCAGTTAACTTTTTGAATTCTAACTACAATCAAATTTGTCACATGAAAGGTGGTGTGTGTGTCAGCATGTGTGCATACATCTATATATATTTTGTATAGGATTCTATCCCACTAGGTTAATCTATTTGTCTACTTGTAAAACCTCACATGAGCAATATACCATTTATGTTACTTGTCGTATTGTCACACCCAACCAAACCATAGGGAGAAAGAAATGCACGCAAATTTTATTTGCCATCTCCAAATGTATCTTGCTTCTTCTTCATTCTTTAGAAAAGTGTATTTTGCTTCTTCTTTAGATTGTCTTTAGATGCCGTCTGTGTGGTTGCATTTATATGGGCTAACATGGCACATTCCTCATGTATTGCTTATGTAGGCAGCTGTTCCTATTGTTCTTGTCATTCTCCTTGGCTGTGGAAGCACTTCATGCATTTATACAAGATGAATCTGAGCACAAGTAAGTGTGCCAAAAGTGTTGCTAAAAGTTTCTTGTTTCTTGTCAGTTCACAAATGTGATTGATTGTATGTTCTTTTATTACTAAACTTTTATCTTCATTAACGAAAATAAGTTGGAGTTCTCCTTGGATGCAAAATCACTAAAATTGTCAGACAATTAGGTTCTATTGTTGTTTGATTGAGTATGGTGGTTAACTTTGATACTGATTTGTTAGACAATAAGTGATAGGCTTTGTACTTGATTCATCAAGCTTGTGGGTATCTGAATCTTTCATTAAGTAGAATGAGCTGTCCTGAGATACTCACCTTTTTCAGACATTAGCTTATTTTTCCCTACTATGATATTTTTTAGAGTCCTTATAAAAAAAGATATTTCGTGAATAAGAAAAGATTTATAGTTGCTTCACCAAAAAAAAAAAAAAAGAAGAGAAGATTTACGGTTGAAGTAGTTCTTTAATATCCAATCTTAAACTCAAGAGGCTTTCTTCTTAGAGAATATGAGCGAGGGACATAATTGCAATATTAACCTTTAGTTTTATAAGTTGGGTCCTCTAATTAAAAGGCCTTTGACCCAAACTCAATTGAGGAGTTAGACCCTTAGTTTTAATCCCACAATATATAGATCCCTTTTAGGATTAGTGATAATTAATTTGATCACATTATGTAATGAAATGGACCAGTTAAATGGCAGTCTCAAAGCTCGTTCTAGGTCGTAAAATTGCTCAAATTCAGTGGTTCTATTTGCATTTCTTCCTTGTCCAAAAGCCTCTATAGCTCCTTCTATTTGTCTCCTTCATCCTGCTTGGATATATCTATTTTTGTTCGAGAAAGCTTTACTCAAAGTTCCGATATTGGAGAGTTTTATTTTGAGTGCAATTGCTTGGTCATTAATTATAATAGATATATTCCTTGATTTTTTCATCTAGTAAGTTGTAAAATCTCTTGTTGCTTTGCAATTGTGAGGATCTGATTTTCCGGTTCTTCAGATTTATTGTACCAAGTAATCGACCCTTTGTTTATTACAAACCATTCTTTTATTAGCCCTAGCCTTCTTATTTTATTAGCCTCAGTCCAGTTGGTTTATCAGGTGGAAGTCATTCTTAGTTTATTACGGATAATTTATTGTTGTATTAGCTTTACTCTAGATGGTACGGAAGACTTTGTGGTAGTGGGTGGAGATTATTTGGGTGAATGGATGGAGACTCCAAATTCCTGGATTAGACGTTCAAAGGTGATAGTACCAATTGCACTGAGTAGGCAAGTACCTATAAAAGGTTGGTTGAAAGAGTCATTGAAAGGTGCCATTGAAATGCTCATCGAGCGACGTGTCAATTAGTTATACGATTAGTTCTGCGTCAATTAGTGATTGTCAGGAAAATGATGATGAGACCTTGAGTAGCCTGTTGTTTTAGCAATTTTGGTCATACGCAGTGTGCTGCGACATCCCAGCCAGTCATCTTGGTGAAACAGGTTTTTTCGTGGCAAACTTTCATTAATAAGGCATAATGTAGATGCATTGAGGCTAGCTCCTGTTAAAACCAATCCTCAACCACGCAAAAAGGGTCGAAGCCAGACTAAAGATTTTGGGGAAACATATGTATCTAGAAAGACTGTTCCTTGAGCTGAGGGTCTATCCGAAATAGCCTCTCTATCTTTATAAGGTAGGGGTAAGGTCTGCGTACACATTACACTCCCCAGACCCCATTTATGGGAATACTCTAGGTTCGTTGTTGTTGTATATGCATCTAGAAGAAAGAGAAATAGTGGTCAGGCTGCAAAAGTATAGCCACAAGAGGACCACTTGCCCAACTGCTTTATCACAAAATGGAGAGATTTTTTGCTTCAAGCAATGCCTTCGTAATAATATGCTTCTGTATATGCTTTGTGAAAAAATTGCTATATTTTTTCCTTTAATCTATGTTGCTTTGGTGAAAAAAGTGAAGTTTTTGTTGTTCTATGCTAATGCTTTGCTGGTGATATTTTTTTCTTCAATCTGTTGGTGTAATTAAGTTTCTGGATGAAGAAATTATTTTGTAATCTTGTTATGTTAGGCAATAGTGTTGTCAAAGACGAAAAGCTCTAAAAAGCGCTCTAGGTCTATTGGGGTTTTAAGCGCAAAGCACACTTGAAGTGTAGGATACATATATTTTTAATTTCTAGGATCCTACGCTGTAGATCAGGGAGTTTAGAAGAATATGTAGATTCGTACATATGGAGTTCCTTAATAAAAGCTTTAGGGATCTCATTAGGTTTGAATAATGGGATAGAAGAAGTAAAGGTTTCTACTATCTTAGAATCTACTTCTTCTATCCCTTTAACAAACCTTATGAGATCCCTTAAAGCTTTTGCAAAGGAACTCCTTATATACCAATCTACAGATTCTTTTAAACTCTCTGATCTACAACGTAGGATCCTAGAAATCGGAAAAACTTTGATTATTCCCGGTATCCCCTCCAAAGGAACCAGGGATGTCACCTCAAAAGCCTCTGGAGTACGTGTTCTTAGAGAAGTTGATACCGATGAAGAAATGGATTCCCATACTGACCAACTTCATGACAATCCTTTTCTAGAAGTTGCCCATGCAGACTTTTCCAACTGACGTAAACCCCAAAAACTCTATTCTAGAGCTACCCATCCAGATGTAATCTTAGGAAAAAAAACCAATGTCATGCAGGGCAATTACAATGCCAATAATATCTATGGATAGAACATAGATAGTTGCTATGAATACAATATTTTATCGAAATTACAACAAATGACTATGGTAACCCCTGCATGTAGAACTTCCCATAATTGTTCTAACCGGCTTACTACCCATGTTTTAGTAGCATGATTTATAGGTCAACTCAAAGGTTGGTGAGATACCCATATTAGTGAAGAAGATAAACAAAATATCTTCCTAGCTGTAATCAACGGGGATGGCCAAACCATTCCTGACTCTAGCAATACCCGTATTTACACCATTATCAAGACATTGATAGGAAGTCCGTGTCACGCCCTGAACCTAGCCTGGACGTAACACGGCACTCGGTGCCTGACTACATGTGACCGAGCGGACCAATTGGCTGACTGAATCAACATGTGATATCATAACATAACGAATGCAGAAGATAAACTAACACATGCTGATATACTAAAAGTCTTAATGATAGAAATCAATGTGCGGAAACACTAACATATGTCTGTAATATATCTGTAGCCAACATTACTTAACATGAAAAGTGCATGCGACTCTGTTTAACTATTACTCTAGTCTATGAAGCATGTAATGAAATACTGAAAACACCAACTGTCTGTAATACCGGAAGACCATAAAGTAATGATAATGCCCCGAAAGAACTGGGCCTCACCAAATAGTTGGTACGAGAATCCTAGCGCACTAAATCGTCAACCTGTACATCATCACCTGCATCGTGAGATGCATGCCCCAAGCAAAAGGGACGTCAGTACATTTGAATTGCACTGGTATGTAAAGCAACTGAAAGAAAGAACGATAAATGATGAAACTTAAACTGAGCTGATAATTGAGAACTAAACTGATAATTGAAATGATAACTGCACTGAAATTATAACTGATAATTGTTAACTGAACAGAACAAAGGAAGTAAGGATATGAATACTCCCTCTTCTGAATGATGAACCACATGTTTATCTAAATATTAAACTGCAGCCTCAGGCCCAATATATATATGTACACAAGCTGCGGTCTTGGGCCCAATTGTACGTAGACATAACTGCGGCCTCAGGCCCAAAGATGCATAAATCATGAACTGCGGCTTTAGGCCCAAAGATGCATAAAGCATAAACTGCGGTCTGAGGCCCAAATACAGGTGTTCAACATTCAGAGTTTAAAATTAGGAATTGAGAATCATACTGCAATACATGATACTGAAATACTGAATCACACTGAGTTACATGATACTAGAATATTGAATAGGACTAGACTGAGACATGTATTCTTGAACTGATTATGAATACTAAAACTTTAATTGTTTATGACATGGTGAGTAATCTAGACCGAGATTTGTGGGCATCAAACCCAAGTCTATATTGAATACGCTCTGAGCTCACAACGTTCAAAATGAAAGTCATGAATGAGTTACGAAGCTAGAGAATAGAAGTTCTGCGACTATTTAAGGAACTAAGCTTAACTATATTTCTGAGGTAATTAGTAATATCGTAAAAGAAACGTAGTGCAGGGAGAATTATTAACATTCCAAAACATAGAGAGTTAGCCTCACATACCTTGACCCTAATCCTTTTTAAGCGTATCACAATATTTATCGCCTCTTTCAACGATAATCTACGTCAATATATATCAAGAGGAACCAATATTAGCACTAATGCTCATGTTTTAATCCCTTAGGCATTTTATCAAATACCTTATGAGCGTAAAGCCTCGTAGCCCTCAGTAATCAATATTTTCTTCACCAATCTCTCATTCTACTACTTCTAAGTGATTCTACAATCTCAAATAGATGTAATTAACACCATTTCTCATCACGCAAATGATTATAACAATCTTAAGTCAACAACCCAAAACCCTAGCATAGTTTATTTGATTCCCTTTATCAAACCCATCGACTATTCTCTCAAAAACTCATTAATTCATAGTTACGAATGATTAGGGAGTAGAAGCATTATCTTTTTGAAGTTCAATCCTCTTGAATTCGAGTTGTTGGGTTTCTTTTCTCAACAACGGTGTCTCGATTGAATATCTAATGGTTGGAAGGATTTACCCATGTTAATAAGGTGTTAGAGTATTGAAATTAACTTAGAATCGTCATTAGAACTTACCTCGTATGATTGAGACCTTGGGGAAGTTAGTTTCTTGAGAGCTTCCCTTTCTAGAGTAAGTTTACGTGTTTAGGGTGGCGGGGACGAGATAGGGCTTCTAAATAAGTGAACACGTCCCATAATTGAGGAGGAAATAAAAGTAGCTCGGATAAACATCGTCGGCACGGGGCATCATCAGAGGCGTCCAAATAACAGTGCAAGGCGCCAAAACTACAATGCTTTGCACTGTCAGGGGCACTAAGGTTAATGCCCTAGACAGTGCCTTGCACCGTCAGGGGCGCTGAGGTTAATGCCCTGGACAGTGCCTTGCATTGTCTATGGTGAGTTTTCATGGCCTTGCACTGTCTAAGGCTTTTAGTTTTCATGGCCTCACATAAACTTAGTCGATTCTATCGAATTTTATGCACCTCACTCTCGGTCTTGATTCCAAAACAACTGCTTCCACCCATGCTCATCTTGATAGGACTTCACATGTCTAAAAGGTCACATTAATACTCATTTAACGCATTCATAACTAATCCGGATTTAAGTAGTGTTACAGTCCGGGTATCTTCTGAGAAAGATCCTCTTAGATACTCAACAATCTCAAGTGTAAAACCCTTTTCGATTTTAGGTGGTATAAGTATTTTTTTCTCACTAAAATCTACGAAAGACCAGATGGTAACCTCCCATAGACCAACACATAAATGAACTTATTATGATATGCAATTTTCTAACATAATAGGAACGCCGAACAACTTTCTTAATCTAGAACTAACACCAACCGCTTGAAGGACAAAAATGGATGAGCTGGGAGAGGGTAGAAAGACGGCAGTGGTGGAAGAAGAAGGCAACAGTGGGGAGGAAGAAGTTTTTTTTTTTATTTGGGGGGGGATGTTTCCACTTTAGCAAATTATCAATAATTATAGTTGGACCATTTGTATGTTTTAAAACTTTGGAGTTCCCTTTTAACTTTCTATTTCATTACTTAATGGTGATTAGTTTAGTTATCACTAATCCTAGAAGGGGTCTATATATTGAAGGATTAAAAGTTGGTATATGGTTCCTCAATTGAGTCTTGGTCAAAGGCCTTTTAATTAGAGGACCCATGTGTTTGGACCAAAATTGGACCTTTATTTGTTAGGTTTTAAGTCAGCCCAAAAGTTTTTAAAAATCCAAATAGGCCATCGCCTCCACTTAACCTCATCTTAGCATTTTCAGGGGTTGAAATCAAAGGGTAAAGAAATTTGGGTCTATTCCCTTATCTGGGACTGGCAGGGCTCCATTTAACTAATTTTGCCTTCTAAGTTCTTAGGGAAAAATGATTCACTTTAGGCAGACTTTTGGCTGTTTTATGAAGGTTTTGTGTGAATTGTTGTTTTGAATATTGTTATACTGTGCCTGATTGAAGTCTGCATGTAGGCATTACTTGATTGTCTCTGCTGTCACAAACTTGCTGGTGAATCTCATTGGTGTTTGGTTCTTCAGGAACTATGCACGTATTAACCTTGGTAAGCCTCCTGCTTGCGGTCAGAATTCTATTGCTCCCTCCTCCAGTGTGTGTGTGTGTGTGTGTGTGTGTGAGAGAGAGAGAGAGAGAGAGAGAGAGAGAGAGAGAGAGAGATCATCCTTTCCTTTTGGAAATTAAGCACGGTCGATGCTCATTGCGAGGAGTGGATAAGTTAAAGTGGATAAATTAAGAGCTAAGTTCTCTCTTTGAAGTAATTAACCAATCTATGATCAACATAAAAACCCAGGGATAACTTTTTAATGATGTTAGTCCTTGACGAAAAACAATGCTAGCTTAAAAGTAAAGCTTCAAATCCTTTTTGACTAAAGATATCTGCATCAGCAGAAAGAAAGTCTACAGGAGTCTTAATATTTTTGTACATTCCAAAATAAAGAAAAAAAATAGTCTAAGCAGAGATTCACCAGAATAATTGTGCACTATTTTCCGAAATATCTTAATTATAAATTTCCAAAAATGATAATAGCAGTCTATGTTTCACAATAATGTGATATCAGTTTAGCAAGCCTATTGGGGAGAAATTTTAAGATTCATTTATTTCAATTGTCCTATGGTTGAGGCAGAATCTAGAGCGTCTAAATACAATATGGGTTTCAATATTTTAAGAAGCCTTTTCCAGTTGAGCTACTTAAAACTATCTTGACTTCATTGGGTTTGTTGAAGATTCCTGATGTGCTATTTTGCCTGCAGTCTATAGAAAAGCTGAAGATATGAATTATCACTCTGTTTGCTTGCATGTACTGGCTGATTCAATTCGCAGGTAAGCGATTACCCTGTATAGCTCATTACATGAACTGGATCCATGGTTCAGATGCTATCTTATCAATTGCTCAATATCTCAAATATCTTATTCTCTGTCCTGGGTTCGTAAATCTTAAGCTTTTCTATACCCTTTTATTTATCAGTGCAGGTCTGATCCTGGCTTCCTGGCTGTTGACACTTGGGTAAATTGTCTTTGCTTCACGACAATAGTTGTTTTTCTTGATATTCATGGCCATAGATGGCCCTGATAAAGAAGCAAGGTTGTTTGCTGGCTTACCTCTTGTTTTTTCTTCTTCAGAGTGAAGAATGCTGAAGTCTTATGTTTGGGACTAGTTTCTGCCACAGTTTTTTTCCTCGTCATGCCACTCTTCAGAGCTACTGGTGGCATCTTGCTCCAAATGGCACCCCCAAGGATCCCGTCTTCAGCCTTGAGCAAATGCTTGAGACAGGTAAAATTATCATAAACCATTTCAATTCAATATAAAAGTTGTGCCAAATCCTATAAGCTCATCATATTCAATAGTAATGATGGGTCATTAGGAGTGTTAAACTAGGCTAGGTTGAAATGATGTGATGTCTGAGGTGACTGGTTATAGTGATGGTGGTAAAGATTAGTATTATTGAAGGTGAAAACTGAATAAACGCTAAAGTCTACTAGGGCTTTAACCATAAATAAAGTGCATGCTTTAATGAAGAAAGGCGCAAATGAGAAAAAGAACAAAAGGAGTATCTAATTCAAAAATAACAACTATAAACCCAAACTATGATTATATAGACAAATTACAAAAGAACTGAAAAAATTTGCATTTAGGTAAAGCGTTGTGGTTTAGTACCACTCTCTTCAAGATAGAGCCCATGGGTGATGACGCACCGTAGTCCAAGCGAAGTGAAGGCACACCTGTTCTGTACCTAACTTCATGGGTTAAGTGTGCTTCAAGTGAGAGCCCTTGACAACACTAGTAAAGATGGATAGCATGTTTTTTTTCCACTGCCATATGTTACTTGGTGATATTAGCTTACCAGGGGTGGAGATAGAGTATTGTTTATAAGAGTATGGTGGCAGCGGCTGTTATTCTTTGAAATGAAAGCAAACATTTCAAATATAATCGGAAAATTTATATTGTGGGGCAATATTGTCCCGCAGATGAATTTTATTGGATGTGCTAGCTCTCATGAATTTTATTGGATGTGCTAGCTCTCTTGGGAAAAAAGAAAGAATTGTTCCCTGGGTGGGGTAGAGTAGCAGGATTGTTGGTTTTAACAATGGTGTAATAGCTTTGGGGTCCTGGTTTATGAGTATAGAATTTCCATTCTCTTATACATACTGCATCATTTCCAAACTGCATATCTTTAATATTTTGTTTCAAATGTTCTTAGGTTTCATCTCGTGAAGATGTTTCAGAAGTTTCTCAAGCTCGTTTTTGGGAGCTAGTGCCTGGTCATGTTATTGGATCAATTTTATTGCAGGTGATTACCCGACTTTATGGTGTGCAACAGTAATACCTGTGCTTCTATAATGTCGTTTATAAGATACACATGACTTGTCTACTTTATGCTGATACACAGTGCTGCTCTACTTGATGGCTCCCCAAAACTCACTCTTTTATGATTAATTGTTTAACAGGTAAAGGAGGGAGTTGACGATCGGCCTATTTTGCAATATGTGCATGACTTATACCATGAATTAGGGATACAGGACTTGACCGTACAAATTGATTATACATGATCATCATCTTGTTTTCTTAAAAAGTACTTGGGAAGATGCAATTTACTGATGGTATCTTTTTGGTCAAGTAATTGGTCCATTCATTGTCAGCGTGAGAGAACTTTCACCTCTAAGCTGCAACTGTAGTAAAATGAAGGCCTTGTGCTAATGTACTTCAATTTACAGTAGAATGTGAAAAATACATCTTCAGTCAGGTGCTCGCTTTTTATCAATCAGGGCAACAATCTTTCAAGGTGTGACATCCCTCCTCACTCTCTGAAGACTTCCCTCTTTGAAGTAATTAAAATAAAATACGCCTTCAACCCGATGGTGTTTTATTTCAATTCCAATAGGTCTAACATTCAAGAACTTTGTGGAGGTTCCTCAGAGTGCAGACAAAGCATATGATTGTTAGACTCTGGCTTGGGCTACAACTGCCATAAGTTGGGGAAGCCGGGCAGAATTACTTATAGTTGCCTCTAGCTACTTACAAACAAAGGCTATTGCTGATATTAGTGGTGGAATTGCATCCCCTATTTGAACCTGTGAAAACAGTTCTCATATTGGGCATTCGTGATGGTTGATATGGCAGTTGTCCAAGCCTTACATGAAAACACCTTCAGCTTACTCCCGAAATTGTCTATTTAATAGAATATCCACGAGCTTGATGATCCTTCCAATCTTATACACGTCTAGTTCGACTATAATTACTCTCATATTGGTTTCCAGGTTTCACTTTCAGGGAGCTTAAAACATGAACACACATAGGCATCTCAAGTCTCAATGTTGATCGGCCTATGCAAAAAGTTATCAGGAGCCGTGCAACCTGGAGTTCCAGCAATCTCTTTAGTTGAGTGGTGAGTCTTTCCGCTCTAAACTGTGTAGGCTAATCCAATACCTCCGAACTGAGCACTAAATGTTTAAGTCTGAGCATTATGTTACGGGCTATGATGTCCATGTGAAGTGCTCTATTCTCACACCAACGTACAGATGATGTCCATGTGAACTGTCTCAGCCATTCTCTTATTCCTCCATCTTTTTCATAAATGCCAGTGTATTTCATTGGACTCTTGTTGCTATAAGTTAACTTTCACAAGTTAAAGGAACGTCCTATCGGTCTCTGTGTATTGATAGTAAATAATTAAAGTACCCATAGAAAGGATGATTAGGTCAATATATATATATATATATATATATATATATATATATATATATATATATATATATATATGTATGTATGTATGTATTTTTTTTTTTTTTTTAAATCTCAGATGTTAGAATATGAGTTCTCTAATCTCACAGGTAGATTTCCTGGTCTGAGTGATTTATTAAGGTCATGGAGCTTTTTAGGTTTAAAATGACATATATTTTTTTCTTCTAAAATAGTGTATTTTCAGTCAACTTCACTGAATTTTGACAAGAATGATGTTTTAGAAAATTAAGTGATTTTATAGTTGAAAATAAATAAATGATGATTTTACTGCAATTATATTACAAATAGAGTGACTTTCTGTGTATTAATCCTTCATACACTGGTGTTGGCAGACTTTGTGGCCGATATTTTCATAGTTGACATGAGTCTAAGATAGCTTGCACCTAAGGGTATTAGCTAGTGATTAATAGAGTTGGAATGAACCATGGGAAATTGGAGTTTAATTATTTATAAGAGACAAAAAAAACCTAGGTGTTTTTTCATATGTATAAAATTTAGTGGACCGGGAAACAAAAATTAAGTGGCTTGAAAAACATGTTACACAATAACAGGATTCAGGAGCTTTTGATTCGATGATAAGCATCTTGGAAAAAGCAGTAACAAATACTCCCTCCGGTCCATTTAGTTGTCGTGGTTATTAAAAGTAACTAGTCAAAAATACTTATAATTTCAGAAAATTTAGGTATAATTTGTTAATCTTTTTTCTCATTTAGCCCTCAGTATTAATTGTTCTTGAAAGTAAAATATTAATTACATAGCGTAGAAAATCTAATGTGACAAGTAAATAAGAGTACAGTAGTCAAAAAGCCATTCTTATTAATAAACTAGTAAATTTAACCACGCTTTGCGTGGTAGAAGAAATGAATGAATTTTGAAAGAAAATTATGTAAATTTAGTCGAATTAGAAAAGATATAGAAACATTTTCATGTACATGTGTATAAAAATGACTATAATCTATTAATGAATTCACAAATCTGATATTTTACAAGAAGTAGAGCTAGATAAAATGCATTTTCATTATCTTATTTCTATTAAGCAAAGAATTTTAAGGAAAATTTTCTCTTGTGTGTGTGGTTTAATACATGAATCTGTTAGTCTAATTAATATATTAGATACATCATACATGTACATAGGCATTTGAGAAAGTTTTCCATTCTAATTACAGAAATTAACATGAAATGAAAATTAAGAAACTAAATACAAAGAGAAAACAAAACAAAAGAAATTTAAGGCAAGTATCGATTAAATTCATTTCCGCTATCTATTTAACGTCTCAATTTTCTTTCTTCCTTTTACTGTTCTTTTTCTTTCTTTTTCTATTCCTTAATATCCCTCTCAATTCCCCATCCCTTAATTCAGGGATATACTTCTATAGAATTTCTTATGTCCTGCTTGATGCTTCAAGGCGACATTATGTAGCAGCACATACTGCAGGTCCATGCAACGATCCTCCTCCTGATCATCCAAGAATATGTGCCATCAAATTCTCAAATCAAAATATTTTTAGATTATGAAGATCATGTTTCCCTAGAAAAATGGTACTCCAATGTATTCATAAGCCAAGAATTACCGGAATCTCACCAGCATATCTATTAACGAGCAAAACCTCTAGCCACAATGACATCACATTATAGTGAGATAGAAAACAAACAACACCATAAGTTCCTTCCCGCGTACCCATATATGTGTCATCTGGTCCCAAATATATCGCATTGGCCTCAAGTAAGTTCAACCCTCGTGTCCTCATGGATGGATTAGCAAAAATCATCATCATCTATAGTTTTACCTTTGAAATATGGGAGGTATATACTCCCTCCCGATCTTATAAACTCTTTCAACCTTCTTTGGTTTGCTCGATCCAAGATGAAGTAGTCACTTTTTGTATTTTTATTTGAGCAACTTTATGGTTCTGAATAACATGGAGGGAATATATGAATGGTAGCATATCTCCATTGTTGTATATTTATAAGGCTGGTGCTGGAGACATTAGGGATTCTTTTTTCCACCATAAATAAGGAATATGGAAGATTGCAACAGTTATTTTATCAATTGTTTGTTTCATTAATGTGTAAATAATGATCAGGTAACTGCTACAAATACTAATGTCTTTATGTTGGTGTGCCTATTTTTTATGCATGTGGGTAAAGATTAAATAATATTGAATTCGATTATAACCTCATGATGAATATGTCAATTGTGGGACGTCACTTTTGGGTGGAGGTGTAATTAAGAGATTGGGGGACGTGATTCTTGAATTTTTAATTATAGCACGCAATAATAAATGGAATATAATCAGAAAAAGTAAGGAAAAACTCAAATCTGAAAAAATAGATAAATATGATTCTTGGCCTAAGAGAGGTGCCCAGTTATCTCTTTCATGCCCTCTTTTTATATATACTAGTTTTAGTGTATGCGCGTTGTGTGTGTACTCCGTCTTAGTAAATGGATATTTTTAAAAAATTTACATAAATATTGGAGTATATTGACGAATTGCGTTTGAGTTATAGATTAAAAAATATTAATTGCTGAAAATGGTGATTGTTGATCTTATTTAGCTAACTCAATAAAGGAACAATAATAATATAAGTTCCAATCTCTAATCTTAAGTTCATTTTGGCCGATACAAACAAAATCAAGAAATCTTCTTTTGTCGCAAGCAAAACATAGCTTTGTTCTTGTTTTGTTTCTTTTATCAATAAGTAAAACTATAGAAATTATAAACAATTCAAAAACTTTTTTTTTTGTTTGAGAGTTGGCCAAATAAGCTCTATGCTAGAGAAACGAGGATGGCGAACATGTCAATTAGACTAAGTTTTATATCCAGTTGGAAAAATCATTATAGAGCATTAGGTGCAGACAATGTATTTTTATATATGTATCAATTATGTATCAAACAACATGTGCATCCCTTACTCCTTTATAGAAAATTTTGATGTCCTCACCCTCTTCTTCGGATATAGATTATAGAGTGAATAGAGTAATTCAATTAAAAATAGTAAGACAAAAGAGACGCCTTAACAATTGAGGATAATAACTTAGTCTCTATTGGGGTCAAGAATTTCAAATCAATTTACCCAACTGAATACCATTAGGATAAACTTTTTAAAAGTACATAATGGTATATGAACAAAAAAATTAGCGGTAGAGTTTTCTAGTTAAAAAAAACACATACCAAGGTTGTGATTTAAGCTACTGAGTTGGCTGATAAATTTCTGCAACATTACTGCTCATGCCATCCTGATATTTTGGCAACTCTTAGCATGCTAGTCGAAACCTCAATGATTTCGAGAAGCCATTCACATTCTTGTTGATCTCTTCCATTGAAATACCACTATATATTTATCTATCAGTGTTCCTATCGAGTTTGAATTCCACAACTTTAAGTAGTACTGAAGTATCCATTGTTCTATCTCCCAAATTTGATAATAGTTTTCCAAACTCAATTAAGAAGAGCTAATCACCAAGATAATAAAATAAAATAATATTTTGAAACTATCAAAGATAGTCAATAACCAATAGAAAAATGTGACTTTTGAATAAGATGTACCGGTTATAGAATATTGCATGTCTTTTATATTACCCAACAATGAGTAGACCAAACCATAAATAAATATCAATCAAATATAAATCAGTTAAACCATAGCAAAAGATGAACTATATCTTGAAAAGATTTGTCCAAGAAAAGTATAAACATCGAGTATTAGAAAAAGGGACAAAACATACCTAGTCGAGAAAAATGACGAAAAAAATGCCATAACCATAGCAGTATAGTTCCAAAGACAAAGAATTAAGTCCTAGTGTTCTATTAACTTATATATTAGGTTTAGACTTCGTTTAGATTTTAGTTGTAAATTCTCTATTCCTTTTACCCAGGATTTATATAAGGAAATATTATAGTAATTAATTTTATAGTCCTACATATTAAAATTTACTATATAGTTCAAAAATAGTCCAAATAAAAGAAGATTTAATAACTAAATTTTATTTGATTTCAAATCCCTAAATATTAGGAAAATAATGAGATTACAATTTCATCTAGTTTGAAATTTATTTTAAAGGGTAAAAAAGGAAAACGGCATTTCGCTTGGGACGTTCGTGCTTTTAATACAATATAGATATAAATAGATATAAATATAGATAAATATATAGATTTTTAAAGAACGTAGAAACATGACAGCTAAAAAAGACACGAGGGAGTAGCCTTATCTTTAATAGATTTCATTGCTCCTGTTAAAATATTTCGTAAACACTCTGACTACTCTCGAAAGTTAGTGCATAAGCGAACATAATTGTGTAGTATTAGAGGAGCACTTCATTTTTTACATTCCTAAAAGAAAAAGAAAACGAAAAAATACATAAGTTTTGCCAATTACCTGATATATGTATGGTGCAAGTAGCAGCCAACAGGTATCTGATGGAATACAACGAGAACGAGTTAGGCACAAACTTATCACCATTACAACTACTACTACTAAAAGAAAATACTTAAGAAGCATGAAAAACCCTTCTCAGCCTACTCAATGATAATGATGTCTCCTTCACTGCCCTCCTTTATCATCAGACATTTCCACCTTCTTCCTATCGTTCACACTGTTTTTGCCCTTTTTTTCATCTTCTGTTTTCGTCCAAGAAGTCTCAGGAGGATTACCACTTTGACTCAACCCTTTCTTTTTCTCGTACAACTCAAGAAAGTATTTATCCCATTGCTGTCTGGTCCGCCTCCTCGGAACAGAGGCCTCGCCCGAATCCATCTTCCAAAATATGCGCCTGCATCAATCAACATTAAACCACAATTTTCTTGATTAAAAAAAATGCACAAGCACTAGAAGAAAGCCACAAACTAAACCCAACCAATTGAATAGTCAAATGCATCAATGCGTATGATAAAAGACAATGTTCATTGTCACAATGAAAATTACAGACTGAACTTCGATAGCTTTTACAAACTACATAGACACTAGTCACCTGGATAACAGAGAAAACCAACGGAAACTCTTCCGCAAGAGACTCGGTCAACCGGAAAATCAAGAAGCAAAGAGCTTTTAATTTTTGAATCAAAGAGATTTATAAAAACAGAGGAGAAAGTTCAGCGGACCAAGGAGTAATAAATAGACTTGAAACTACTTTTGAATGCATATACACTAATATAGAAAGAGATAATTAAAAGATGATTTTAATTAAAAAAGAGAAAAGAGTTCCCTATCTTGTAATCCCTTCCCTGTTTCCCTTTCCGTACCCCTATGTATAATAAATTTTATTTTTTTAAAAATACCTTGTGTGTGAGACACGCGGAGAGAGAGAGGGGTTGGGTGAGGTAAAATATATTTGGTGTTTACTATCAGCTTCCCATGATTAAGTTATTTAATTAAACGATAATATATACTTTCCCCTTTCCACTTTATGTGGACAAAGTTCGAAATATTAGGATCAAAGTAACTAACCTTCAATGTGAATGCGGACTCAAAATGTTCAAACCTTTTGGAATAAAATTTATATATTTAAAAAATTAAATAAAAAGTATTATAAATCACAATAGTTAATAATTTAATATGGTAAAAATGTTGTATACGGTCGAAGTCAGGCCCAACTGTATATAGTTAAAATCGGGCTCGATTCTATATAGTCAAAATCGGGATCGACTATTGCACGACATGTCGGGTTCGGAATGCGTAGGGTTGAAGATCGACCCGAGTTTCATCGAAGCGGAACACGAGGTCAGAATGTCCTACCTTGAGAACACCGAGCCCATGACCCGAAATCAATCCCGACTCCGAAAATGCCCGAGGGAAGATCACCGAGCCTAAATAACGGAAAGCTAGAATATCCGTAATGAGACGAACATCGCGGCGGGAATCTCGGCACAAATCAATGGAACCGCTTAATTAACAAATCAGGAGATTTTTCACCTTATATAGAGTTGTACCAAATGTAGGATCCCCCTACTCTATAAAGGGGGAGGAGGGTTTAATTATTTGTAAGGGCACTTTTTCAATCATCGATAAAGACATCTATAGATTGTTCTCTTGAATCATCATTTTATTATCTTGTTCCAATTTCTATTATAATCAATCCCTGCCCAAGAAGGATTAACCAACGATCAACAGTGTCTAGCTTGGGTGGTTTGCATTCTTTTCATTTATTACTTAATTTTAACTTCAATTGTATTACTCGCCATTTGTATCAAATTAGGCCACATATCCTTAAAACCACGTATAAATCGATTTTTAGGGTAAACAGTTTGGCGCCCACCATGGGGCTAAGGATAATAGTGGATACTTGATACAAATTTCCATAACACACATTGCTTCACACTTGCTCTTTGAAGTGTCTTTGATTCCAGGCTATAATACAGAAATGTCAAACTCTCAATCGGCACCTCTGCACGTTGATAACGAGTTCGATTACTAAGGCGAAAATAATAACATAGCGCCCGGTGACGAAATTCCTATCGATGCTAATTCACATGTGGGGCCCTTCCCGAAAAATTACCTGCAAGGATGGATCGGTCGTAGGAAGGTTGAATGAATGTGAATCAGGGGCAAACCCCCCAAATTATGAAGATGCTCGAAGAACTAACAAAACGAATAGAATTTGGAGAGAAGAAGATCGAGGCAAATGACAAGAAGGTGAAAACCTACAACTCTAGGGTAGATCAAATCCCAGGGGCACCCCCGGTGTTAAAAGGCCTATATTCCAAGAAGTTCATGCAAAAACCTTTTCCACCGAGCGCGGCTCCAATATCGATCCCCAAAAAATTCCATATGCCCGAAATCCCCAAATATAACGGAATGATCGACTCGAACGAGCATGTAACTGCGTATACATGTGCTATCAAAGGGAACGACCTAGAGGATGATGAGATCGAATCCGTTTTGTTGAAAAAAAATTGGGGAGACCCTGTCAAATAGAGCCATGACATGGCATCACAACTTACCTCCTAATTCTGTTGACCATTTGCTATGCTTGCAGATTCTTTTGTGAAGGCACATGCAGGTGCCATCAAGGTCGAAACACGAAAATCGAACCTTTTCAAAGTCAAGCAGAAGGATAACGAGATGATTAGAGAGTTCGTGTCCCGGTTCCAAATGGAACGGATAGATTTGCCACCAATCACTGACGATTGGGTTGTCCAAGCTTTCACTCAGAGACTCAATGTTCAAAGCTCAGCGGCTTCGCAGCAACTAAAGCAGAACTTAATAGAGTACCTGGCCGTCACATGGGCTGACATACATAATCGGTATTAGTCGAAAATCAGAGTCGAAGACGATCAGCTCTAAGCCCCTTAGGGATCCATTTACCCCGTTAGAACTTATGACAAAATCAGAAGGGATATTTATCACGAACAAAGATCGAATAGAGATTGACATCAGCCATATCACGGGGACAGAAAAATCAGCGTATCCGGGAAAAACTCTCTAAGACATGAAAGGAGAAGTGACCGAGGTCAGAGTAGCCGGGGACTCATGACCAAAAGCAGCTTCGAAAGGCTCATCGGGCATAAAGAAGCACCGCAGTTATCGGAGTACAACTTTAATGTCGATGCTGCTACCATTGTATCGGCTATCGGTCATATCAAAGATACTAACTAGCCTTGACCATTGCAATCCGATCTAGCCCAAAGGGATCCTAATCAAATATGCAAATATCACGGCACTCACGGTTAAAAAACGGAAGATTGTCGGCAATTGAGAGAAGAAGTAGCCCGGCTACTCAATAACGGACATCTTCGAGAATTCTTGAGCGACCGAGCAAAACATCACTTCGGAAACAGGAACCCTGACAAGCAGACAGGCCAGGAAGAACCTCAACATGTGATCAACATGATTATCGCTGGAGTCGATACCCCTCAAGGGCCAATGTTGAAACGTACCAAAATATCCATTACTAGGGAAAAGCGCACTCGGATTACATGCTAGAGGGAACTTTATCTTTTAATGATGAGGATGCAGAAGGAATTGTACAACCCCACAATGACGCACTGGTAATATCTGTAATCATACATAAAGTTAGAGAAAAACGTGTGTTAATCGATCTAGGTAGCTCAGCCAATATAATCCGATCATGGGTCGTGGAGCAACTCGGCCTGTTAGACCGGATCGTTCCTATATTTTGAGTACTTAACGGGTTCAATATGGCATGTGAGACCATCAAGGGTGAGATAACGTTGCCAATAAATACTGCTGGAACCATTCGAGAAATAAAGTTCTGTGTGATCGGAAGGGACATGAGATACAGTGTTCTCTTCGGGAGGCCATGGATCCATGACATGAGGGCGGTGCCTTCGACACTGCACCAGGTGTTGAAATTTACGACATCTGATGGAGTTAAAAAAGTTTACGGGGAGCAACCAGCCGCGAAAGAAATATTTGCGGTGGAAGAAGTGACGCCAACACCAACGGTTCCAAACCAAGAGACTGAAAGTTAGACAAAATAGCAATCACAGATACCATCTTCGGCAAATGTGGACAAATAAGTATATATTGAGGATGATGATTATGGGATTCCCAGATCTTTTATCGCCCTCAATAATTCCGATGCCACTAAATCGATTGTCGAGGAACTGGAACAAGTTACGCTGCGAGAAGACTTGCCCGAACGAAAGGTATACCCGGGCTCGGGGTTGAGCTTCGATCTTAGGAAAAAACTTATTTGATTCCTTACAACTAACGAAAACTGCTTCGCTTGGTTCCACCTTGATATAACAGATATCCCATCGGAGATAACCATTCACAAGCTGAGCCTGGATCCGAAGTTCCATCCGGTCAAACAAAAAAGGAGGCCTCAGTCCGAAATCAAACATGCATTCATCAAGGATGAGTAGCTAAACTTCTAAAGATAGGGTCTATTCGGGAGGTTAAACATCCAGATTGGTTGGCTAACGTAGTGGTAGTCCCTAAAAAAGGGAATAAATTAATAATATGTGTAGATTATAACGACTTGAATAAAGCATGTCCAAAAGACTTTTTTCCCTTACCCAACATCGACCACATGATCGATGCTACAGCCCGCCACGAGACCCTTAGTTTTCTCGACGCATACTCCGGCTAGAACCAAATATAGATGGACCCAGGTGATCAGGAAAAAACTTCCTTCATCACTAAATATGGGAGATACTGTTACAATGTAATGCCATTTGAGTTAAAAATTGATGGCGCCACATACCAATGCCTAGTAAACTGAATGTTTGAGAAACACCTAGGAAGACAATGGAGGTTTATATTGATGGCATGTTAGTTAAGTCCGTGCGAGCAGAGGACCATTTAAGCCATTTGCAGGAAACATTCAGTGTACTGAAGTAGTACAACATGAAGCTGAACCCGAAAAAGTGCGCGTTTGGAGTGGGTTCGGGTAAGTTCCTCCGATTCATGGTCTCGAATCGAGGAATCGAGATCAACCCTGAAAGATCAAGGCTATCGAGGATATCACGGTCGTAGACAATGTGAAAGCCGTGCAAAAGTTGACCGGACGGATAACCGCTCTAGGGCGATTTATTTTGAGGTCGTCCAATAGAAGCTACCGGTTCTTCGCTTTATTGAAAAAGAAGATTAACTTTTCATGGACTCCGGAATGGCAGCATGCTTTGGAAGAACTTAAAAGGTATTTATCGAGCCCGCCGTTGCTTCATACACCAAAGGCGGACGAACAACTGTACCTTTACCTGGCAGTCTTAGAGATAGCGGTAAGCGGAGTCCTAGTCCGAGAAGAACAAGGTACACAATTTCAAATTTATTATGTCAGCAGAACCTTAGGCGAAGCCGAGACTAGGTACCCTCACTTAGAAAAACTGGCACTCGCTTTATTAAGCACTTCCAGGAAACTGAAACCATACTTCCAATGTCATCCCATATGCGTCATAACAACTTACCCATTAAGAAATGTGATGCATAAGCCCGAGCTCTCGGGCTGATTGGCCAAATGGGCCATAGAAATAAGTGGGTACGACATTGAATATCGACCTCGAATCGCCATTAAATCCCAGGTGTTGGCAGACTTTGTGGCCGATTTCACACCAACCCTAATACCCGAGGTCGAAAGAGAGTTGTTAGTTGACTCAGGAACTTCTTCGGGAATATGGACCATTTTCACAGACGGTACCTCGAACGCAAGGGGATCCAGACTTGACATCGTATTGAAGCCACCAACAGGTAATATAATTAGACAATCTATTAAGATTGTGAAATTGACTAACAACGAGGTAGAATATGAAGCTATGATTGCAGGCCTAGAACTAGCCAGGAGCTTCGGAGCGGAAGTTATCGAAGTCAAGTGCGACTCCCTTTTTTGTGGTAAATCAAGTCAATGGAACGTTCGAGGTCAGAAAGGAACAGATGCAGAGATACTTAGACAAACTGCAAGTGACATTGCATCGGTTCAAAGAATGGACCTTACAACATATTCCTCGGGATCAAAACAGCGAGGCTGACGCCCTCGCCAGCTTTATGTCGTCGATCGAAGACGACGAGTTCGACTTGGGAAAAGTCGTACAACTCATGAAGTCAGTAGTGGAAGAAAGCTACACTGACATAAACTCGACGAGCCTAACTTGGGATTGGAAGAATAAATACGTAGAATATCTCAGCTCCGGTAAACTGCCCTCGGATCCAAAAGAGTCGAGCGCCCTGCGTACGAAGGCGGCCCAATTCAGCTTGTTCGAAGATGGAACCTTGTTCAGAAGAACATTTGACGGCCGACTCGCGATATGTCTGGGACCGGGTGATACTAAGTACATTTTAAAGGAAATCCACGAAGGTACCTGCGGAACCATTCAGGTGCCGAGTCATTCATTCGGAAAATAATCAAAGCCGGTTATTACTGGGTTGATATGGAAAAAGACGCAAAGGAATTCGTTCGAAAGTGTGACGAATGCCAAAGGCACGCCATGATGATCCATCAACCCAGGAGATGCTCCACTCAGTCCTATCACCATGGCCGTTCATGAAGTAGGGGATAGACGTCATTGGCCCTCTTCCGTGCGCACTAGGTAAAGCTCAATTTATACTAATTATGACTGATTATTTTTCTAAATGGGTGGAAGCTCAGGCGTACGAGAAGGTTAGGAAAAAAGAAGTCATTGATTTTATTTGGGATCACATCATATGCCAATTTGGAATTCCAGCAGAGATTGTAAGCGACAACGGGAAGCAATTCATCGGTAGCAAAGTGACCAAATTCCTCGAAGATCACAAGATCAAAAGGATCCTATCGACACCCTACCACCCCAGTGGGAATGGACAAGTTGAATATACCAACAAAACCATACTCCAGAACCTCGAAAAGAGGTTAACCGATGCAAAAGGGAGATGGAAGTAAATATTGCCCGAAGTCCTATGGGCATATCGTACGACCGCGAAATCCAGCACCGGAGCCACCCCGTTCTCTCTGGTTTATGGCGCCGAGTCTTTGATATCGGTTGAGGTCGGGGAACCAAGTATCAGGTTCCGGTATGCAACAGAGGAATCGAAGCTCGAAGCCATGAATACGAACTTGGAGCTATTAGATGAGAGACGTGAAGCCGCCTTTGTTCGATTAGTTGCTCAAAAGCAAAGGATCGAGAGGTATTATAACAGGAGGACCAACCTTCGATACTGCAACGTCGGAGACTTAGTACTAAGAAAGGTCACGCCGGAAACACGGAGTTCAAACGAGGGAAAGTTGGGACCAAACGGGAAGGACCTTATTGTATCATTAAAATCATCGAAAAGGGATCTTACAAGCTCGGAATAGCAGATGGTAAACAACTACCAAACAACTAGAATATAAGTCACTTGAAGCGGTATTACTGTTAAGGTACGATCCTGTTCTTTATTTTTATTTGCATTACGAACTAACATTTGAAGGTATCGAACAAGGGGCCATACGAGATACTAGGTATGAAAGCACGCGTTGCACTCTTTTTCCCTTGAACCGGTTTTGTCCCAAAATGGATTTTACGGCAAGGTTTTTAATGAGCCAACAAGTAAATCGTGCTAACTTAGATTTGAAGGCCGATAGCAAATCGGTGACAACAACTTTGGAGGCCTATCTTCAATCGACCCCGAATATTGGGGGCCACTTTAGCTTGGAAAGATATTTTAGGATGAAGGGTCGAAAACCAATAAGATTCAATGTAAGGGCCAAACGGTCAAATGAACCGTGCTCAAATAGATTGATCGAACCCTAATGTAAGTTGTAGACATACATTACTATTATGTACAAGAATAAAGAGAAGTCTCTTGTATACAAATGTCCTGCTTCCCATCAAAACGAGCCCAAGGGCCACCTTAAATTGAGTTCGAATAATCACTCTCTCGCTCAGGGACTACCATCCAAAAAACAAATTTATTTGAGAGGATATAAGACCTATTAGGCAACCTCCGAACTTTAAAGGCTAAGGCCGTTTCGAGTTAACAAAACTCGAGGGGATGTAAGACCTATTAGGAAACCCCCGAACTAAAAGGCCAAGGCCATACCAGGTTAACGAAACCCGAAGGTACAAAGATTATTTGGCTACGCCTAAATTAAAAGGCTAAGGCCCTACTGGGTTAACAAAATCCGAGGGCACATCGCTTATACATATATATCTTTTCACAACTTTCAAATTTTCTCTTTGCTTTTTTTTTTTGGATTAGCAAAGACCGAAATGCCTTAGCCCTCAAGTACTATTAACTCGGAGTGGCCTTAGCCTTTTGATTCGGGCATTGCCAAATAAGCGATGTGCCCTCGGATTTTGTTAACCCAGTAGGGCCTTAGCCTTTTAATTCAGACGTAGCCAAATAAGCTTTGTACCTTCGGGTTTCGTTAACCTGGTATGGCCTTGGCCTTTTAATTCGGGCGTAGCCAAATAAGCTTTGTACCCGTAGGTTTCGTTAACCTGGCATGGCCTTGGCCTTTTAGTTCGGGGGTTTCCTAATAGGTCTTACATCCCCTCGAGTTTTGTTAACTCGAAACGGCCTTAGCCTTTAAAGTTCGGAGGTTGCCTAATAGGTCTTATATCCTCTCAAATAAATTTGTTATATATATATATATATATCAAAACAGAAATCGAGCAATCTCGATACACAATATTAAACACGGAAAGAGATAAAACTCGATCAGGAGCGACTTGGTCTCGATTGGATCCCGCCGCGACATCAAGATTTTGGAGGTCTTGTCATTCTTCAGACCCGACCGAATCCTTGGAATCATCCTTCTCTGGAAAGGCTAGTTTTCTGGCCTCAGCTTCAGCTATTTTGGCATCTTCGATCTTCGCCGATAAATCAAAGCCTCGAGCGTGAATTTCCTCAAGGGCAAGCCTGCGAGATTTCCACCTCATATGGTCAACCATATTCCTTGATTGGTCTTGAGAAGCTTCAACATCGACCTTATATTGAGCCCCCAGTTCATCAACTTCCTCTTTGATTATGGCAACTTCCGACTTGGCTTTTTTTAGATCTTTAGTCAGATTATCTCGATCTGAGATAATCATACTGATCCGAGATTGAAGCTCCTCGGTACTCTTGGTTTGGGCCTCGACTTTCTCCTTTGCCGCTCTAAGCTGAGCCTCTGCTGAAGCTAATTGTGCCCCATATGTCTCTTTTTCCGAGGCCAGTTGATCTATCTTGCTCCTCCGCTCGTCGGCCTCAGCTTTAACCATATTTATATTAGTTCGAAGCTGATCAATCCGATCAAGTTTTTGCCCTACCTACTCGACCAAGTCAGCATTATCCTTCTGGGTAAGCTCCAGTTCGGCACGGAGGTTCTTTACCTCCCCTTCGAGCCGTTCATTGAGAAGTTTCAAGGTGTCTATTTTCTCAATGAGCTCCCAAGCTTCAGCCTCATGGCGTTTTGAATCTTCCCAAAATCGGAGAAAAGTCTCATGGTGAAGTATCGAGGCCTGCAAGCATAAAGGAAGATGTTATGATTACTTAAAATTTTAATGTACATAACAAAGGACATCGAATAAAGAGATATCGAAAGTTACCTGATTCAGTGCCTGTTGAGCTTCGTTGAACAGGCAGGGCACATCCACCTCATTCATTTTTGCATGATCCTCCTCGGTCACCAAGCACTAAAGATAACTAGCCACCCCGACGAGGGTGGAAAGAACCCGGGGATCCTCGAGAATGGTAAAAGATATGGAGCGTTTTCGATCGGGGTAAGCACTCGATGCGAGAAACCGAACGACCAATTTTGGACTAAAGAAAGTCCCGCTTGTATCGAAGGATGAGCTCTTCCTCGGTACCTCTAAATTACCGAACCCAAGAACATCTTTTGTGACTGTCGAATCCACACCATCGAAAAAACCATGGAAAGGGTCTTTCGATCTATGATCTCCGTCTAGAGAAAGTTCTTTTGCTATTTTGGCCTCGTTGAACATTGATTCCGAGAAAGAGGGCATATCAACCATCTCAATCGGACCCAATACTCCCAGCGGTGCCCTTCTCGTATCTGGGGAAGCCTCAGTTCTTGTCTCCACCTTGGGTTCCCCAACTCGATGAAGATCTGCTTCACTAACCCCTGGTTCGTAGGCCCCTTGCCCTTCAGATTGTGGCAGCACACTAGCCACAAGGTCAAAATCCTCTTCTTACTCCTCAGACTCATCCCTCAATTGATGTAGCGAGTCCGAAGATAAGACTCGATCACTAGCACTCCTCTTGGACTTACGAGCCAATCTTTTCCTTGGTCTCTTCTTCTCGAGGTCTGGGGAACTTGGGCCCTTTTTTCTTTTCTTCTCTTTATCCTGCTTCGAAACAGGGGCTCACTGGGAGCATCATCGCCCACGGGTGGAGGTCTCATTTCAACATCTTTTGATAAACCTGCGAAAGAGAAGGAAAACAAGTTAGAAATCGATAGCATAAAGAATTAAGCTCGAGTGTAACTTATCTCACCATGAAGTTGGGCCTCCCACTGGCCTTTCAAAATTTCGCGCCATGCGCGCTCGGAATATGATTTTTGGGATACGATCCCCTCGACCCACTCTTTGAGATGAGGAACTGCATCCGGCATCCGAGAAACAGCTACGCCATAGAAAATTGATAAGAGGAAGGGCAAAAGGGAAAACGGTAAACAAATTTCTAAAATGCAAGGTTATACTTACGCTTCATATTCCATTTTCAGGGAATGGCATATCCTCGGTCGGGATTAGATCCGATGTTTTCACTCGAACAAATCGACCCAACCAACCTCGATCCCGATCCTCTTCAATACTTGAGAACGGGGCTTTTCTTGCTCGACGAGCAAGTTTTATCAACCCCCCTCGATAGAGTCGGGGACTGTACAAACACATAAGATAATCGACGATAAAAGGATACCCCTCGACCTTGGTTATAAAAAAACGGAGAAGGATAACTATCCTCTAGAAAGAAGGATGAATTTGGCCCAGGGTCACCTTGTACCTTTTACAAAAGGCAATAATGATGGGGTCCAAAGGGCCCAACGTGAACGGATAAGTGTAAATACTTAAAACCCCTCCACGTGGGTAGTAAATGCTTCTTCAGGCGCAGGAACCACCACACACTTGCCAACCCAATTATAGTCTTCCTTGACTTTCTCGAGAACGCTATCGGTGATTGAACAGATGTATCTCATGACCGGTTCGCACCAGCCCGGTGTTGAGGAAGTTTTTTCAACCTTTAAATCGGCTCCGATTGAGCACCCCGTGGGTATAAACGCCTTTAGAGGGGGTTCCGGTATAGGTTCCTCGGTGACGACAAGCGAAACGTTCTCAGCAGGTTAAGAAGAAGAGGGAGTTTTTCTTTGAGGAATGGATTTTGAAGTCTTTGCCATTATTTTTGAATAGAGGAAGAAAGAAAAAGATGCAGATAAGAAGGAGATATAATCCGTAGATAGCTTGTAAAATATTTTTAGAAAACCAGAAGGC
Organism: Nicotiana obtusifolia; assembly: GCA_002018475.1. Lineage (NCBI taxonomy): Eukaryota > Viridiplantae > Streptophyta > Magnoliopsida > Solanales > Solanaceae > Nicotiana > Nicotiana obtusifolia. The sequence goes on from MCJB01050475.1 coordinate 200,966, forward strand.
AGGAGGTCTTGAAGATAAGAATGATGAAGTTTTTATAAAAGAGCACGAACGTTTGAATACAAAGAATGAATGAGGGTATTTATAGTCTTTCAAAACGGCGGGTCGCATCCCGAAGCGGCAGAACATCAACTGACACACATTTAATGCTTTAAAGAGCTTTTCTGATAAGACGTTTTCAATTTCCGTATCGCGTATGTCATGAGTCTATCGTCACTTATCAGAGTGAGAATCAGAAGCCCGTATGATGAGAATCTGAGGCTCATATCGTTTCTCGTCGTTACTCTCCGAAAAACGAGGGGACTATCTGTATACAGTTGAAGTCGGTTCCATCTGTATATGGTCGAAATCAGGCTCGATTCTATATGGTCAAAATCGGGATCGACTATTGCACGACAGGTCGGGTTCGGAATGCGTAGGATTGAAGATCGACCCCGAGTTTCATCGAAGCAGAACACGAGGCCAGAATGTCCGACCTCGAGAACACCGAGCCCGTGATCCGAAATTGATCCTGACTCCGAAAATGCCCGAGGGAAGATCATCGAACCTAAATAATGGAAAGCCGGAATATCCGTATTGAGACGAACATCAGGGCGGGAATTTCGGCACAAATCAATGGAACCGCTTAATTAGCAAATCAGGAGATTTTTTACCTTATATGGAGTTGTACCAAATGTAGGATCCCCCTACTATTTAAAGGGTGTTTTAATTATTTGTAAGGGCACTTTTCCAATCATCGATAAAGACAGCTATAGATTGTTCTCTTGAATTATTATTTCATTATCTTGTTCCAATTTCTATTATAATCAATCCCTGCCCAAGAAGGATGAACCAACGATCAATCGTATCTAGCGTGGGTAGTTTGCAAGGTCACGTATCCTTAAAACCACGTATAAATTCAATTGTTATCCAATTTTTAGGGTAAACAAAAATATTTAAAAAAAATATGGTCAAAGAAAATCTTTTAACATCTTAAATAGTAATTATATCACATAATGTGAAACATATGGACTAGTAATTAAACATTACTTTGATAGCTCCTCTAATGTTTGAATCCACTGTTTGGGCAAACATTCTAAAAACTACGTTTGAAAGACAAACAAATGTCTGTAATAGTAATCTAGGCGTACCTACTGCACTATCCGAGAGCACCAGGGTTCTACTGATTTGTAATTTTGTTAATCATCAAGTATATATTATATGTTAACAAAAATAAATTAACCGTTATTAAGTACTACAATAACAATAATTATTCCACGGGTAAAGTATGAGGAGGGTGGTGTGTATATTTTTACCGTAAATATAAAAAACTATTTTTAATAGACTCTCGATACAATGAAAGATAAAAATAAAATCGTGCGAATAAATTAATCATTATGAAGTAAAATAAAAAGTAAAAAAAATATATATGTACAAACACATATAATGCATCGGTAGTACAACATCAAGTTGGGAATAAGTTTCTTTTACCTGTGAGTGAATGATTGGTGGTTTTAAAGGAGCGAAATTGGCTTATGCTCTTTTGGCTTTACAGCTGTATATATTCGATAATTATGGCCTTATGGGGTAGATTTCAATATTACACTAGCTACAAAACAAAAACGTGGTAATTGAGTTTAATTATATTTAGTAGGTTACAGACTAGCTATTTGTCCTCTCCATTTCCTTTCTAGTGAAACATCACCATCAACTATCACTACAATTGAATCACTGCCTTTCCTCTTTCAGCTTTGGTCCTCTTCTCAGTGATGTAATTCTGCATGCCAAACATGAGTACTATTTGCTTCTTCTTCCTTCACGTGACTCTGTGGACCCTATGGTTTGAAATTTGAACAAAAAATTAATGTTATGACTTATGACAGATGGAAAAGAGATTTAATGTTCAAAAAAGATTAAAGCTTTTCAGCTGCAGCAAGCAAAGGAGGAGTATTTGTATGAAATGAGAAAGTCAAGGAGACAAAGCGATCAGCCTTTGATTTTTTGGGGTTAGAGATATTGGTCACTTTGGGGGAAAGGAGGGGGTGAAAAGGAAAGATGAAAATCTTATTTACGTAGAAGTGTTGGGGGTTATTCCGTAAGGTGTATAAGAATACTAGTGAACGAGGTGTACTAATATCACTATACTAGAAATCCAAGGAAAACAGTCTGAAAAAATCGATCAAAATCAGTTGGTAATGGCCAATAACCGTCTAAAACGCGACCATTTATATGTGATCAGTATTTGAAGGTCGGAAGAGCATATCGATCAAAGTCGGCTGAAAATTGCCGACCAACCTCTATCGGTATGTTCTACACGACCATATGTCAACTTAATTGAATTACCGACCAATAACGGTCGGAATATTATTTTAATAATTTAATTTTACCGACCAACATTGGTCGGTGTTTTAAATTTATTGAATTTGTTTACCGACCAACTTTGGTCGGTAATGAAAAATAAATTAAACTTAATATTTTATATATCGAGTAACGTTGGTCGGTACCCAATATTAGAAAGTTTATATTTTTTATAAATAATTAAAATTTAATAATACCGATTGACATTGGTCGGTAATCTGGACACGGAAGCCAACTTACCGACCAAAATTGGTCGATGATGTTGAATTTCTGGGAATTCAATGTGCATTAACTGACCAACATTAGTCGGTATTTTGCAATTTTGTTTTATTAGTTACCGACCAACCTGGGATTAATATTGGCAGAAAATACCTGTTTTGGTAGCTACATCACCTGTTAAATAAAAACAACATACTAATATCCCCAATTCACATCAAATAACTTCCAACTCACCACATAAAATCCTTAATTCACCACAAATGCAACCACACATTCAATTAATACTTTAAAACTAACAAAGTTCAATTAAACATCACAATTCAAAACCAAGCAAAAACTAAGTAATTACAACAAGTTCAAAATTGTTCAAAATTATTCAAAACTAGTTCTATTAGTCTAGTTCAAAGTATATCAAAGTATTAGTCAAGGGGTATTTTCTACAACATCATCACCATCTGATGAACTTTCATCTACAAGACGGTATAGAGAACGATCTTGTGGAGGACGGGAATAACGATCATGGGGAGGATGGGAGGAACGATCACGTGGAGGACGGGAGGAACGATCATATGGAGTTCGAGCCTCTGGCGAAGACTCATGAGACCGGGACAACAGAAAAGCTCCAGTAAAAAGGAGAGTTCTGATATGAGCTTGCCTACCAAGGAATTGAACATCTCTAAGCCTTTCTCTTTCCTTGACCGCTTCTAGCTCAGATGTAAGCCTTGTCACTGTCTCCTGCATAGCCGAGAGGCTCTCCCTATTAAGTGCCTCGCCCTATGAAGAAGTCCTTATTTCTTGCATTCCACACCTGTAGCGATGGAATTTTTTTCAGGAAGCCCTTATACCTTCTCTTTTTTTTGGACCGCCAACAACCACCAACCATATTCTTTCAGCATCCTCGTTCGAAGGTTGGGTTGGCTTGCCCGATTCACCAGTTGGATGACTACAAATGAATTCCTCCATGTTACTTTGGTAGCGACCCTACGTTATTTTAAATTAAATTAGTATTTAAAAAATCTTATAAAAGTAAATTATAACACTTAAGAAAAATTGAAAGCTTACATATGTAGTCTCTGCCCGGTCCTCGACCCACCTATTTGCATCCCCCTCTTTCTTCATCTTTAAAATATGTGTCTCCTTGAATAGATCATTATGGCTCATTAGACGCCTTATCGCGTCCAATTGCACACTTCAATAGATATATGAAACGGTCGTTTGCAATAATAAAACCCAATTAAGAGCCGGGGTCGAATCCACAGGGAGCTAAGATGGGAGTTAGGGGTATATATCTTAATGCGCGTGATTGAATTATTGAGATTTTACTTCCACAAAAAGGTTTTTGTTTCTATTTCTAATTTTACACTAAAGATTGCAAATTAAGGGAAGAAAACTAGAGATAATTGTTTTTGGGGTTTTTTTTCAAATTTGTAAAAAGCTTAGGGCTGTGACCATGACCTAGGTGTTTGCAATGCTTGTTTTGTTGATCAGGGTGTATCATAGCTATTAACTCTCAATTACCCACTCAATACCTCCCGGTTAGAGAATGATTTGACCCAATTTGGCTTTCTCAAGACCAAATGGGCATCACACAAAACTGTTGATAAAAGCTCAAGTCGGTTATTACTATCTCTAGGTTGAACCCTTTAATTGGGTTAATCAATCTCTCAATTGACCTCCTTGTTAGCCACATTTTCCTAGACTAATTCTCTCTTTCTCAAGTAGATACTAAGTCAAATAGGCATGAACTAATGTTTGCAACCATTAATTCCACAAATTAAAGCATGAACTAGACTAACTAATAAATACTCAATCATAAACAAGCACTAATTAATACCCATAAGGTTAACGCACTAGGGTTGGGTCACAAACCTAGTAAAAATCTAGCTACTCATACTTGGATTTGAAGAAAAGAAGAAGAAAGACTAATTAAACTCATAATGTAAGCTTAAAATAATAAAATCTATTGTAAAATACACCAAAATATAGTAAATTTCCAAAAGAGGCAAAGGAAAACGGCTACAGTAATTGTTGATGTCAAAAACTTGACCTAATTTCGTGAAACACTTCTATTTATACAAGTCTAAAAATCTCGGACAAAAATGCCCCTCGGGAGGTTTTGCGGCCGCACAATTCAATGTGTGGTCCACAAACTTCTTCATTTAGCAGGAGCTAGGATTTTGCGGCTGCATAGTTTTGCACTGTGGTTGCGAGAAAATATTTCTGCGGTCCGCAGATTATGTTTTCGGTCGTAAACCAGTCTTCTGCAGTCCGCACATTTATGTCTACAGCTGCATAATTCTTGTGCGGTCCGCAATTCACAGGATTGGGGACTTGAAAATTTGCACACTCTCTGAACTTGAGTCCTAGCCCAGCTCTTGCGGTCGCACAATTCTCGTGTGGTCCGCAATTTGAACAAATATCTGCTGAATTTTTCTTCTTTGTTTGCGGCCGCAGGTAGAATACTGCGGTCCGCAATTGCTTCTGCGGCCGCAGAATTCCTCCTGTGAACCGCACATTTCTGTGCCCTTTTGTTGCCTTGTGCTTAGACTACTCCTCTTTAGGACGGATTTCATCTTGGGAGTTCAACTTCCAGCATTCCTGTAATTTTACACATTTTATTAGTTTCAGGAACGCAATTCAATGCTTTTAGACCAAAACAAAAGCTAAACGACGCTAATAAGTAGTCAAAATCCCAGTTATCAATGCCTATACTTCTTTTCCTGAAAACAAATTAATTTAGTTAATAAATAGAATTGATATACTTAGAAAAGTAAATACGTAATAATTTAAGCAATTACCAATCTTCTTCTTATTGTCCTAATGCTGATAGCACCTCCAGTGTGCAAGGAGCCTCCCTTCTCGGATGAGCGAGCTTTCTTTCCTTGTGCGCTCCTCTTTAAGAACTCCTTGGTCTGCCATTGCCTTAACAAATTATCTCATAAATGTTGCTGACACCAGTTAGGCCTCTTGTTCTTCTTTCTACCATTTGAGAAATGATCCACCAATCTCTTGCGGGCTTTACGATGAAAATTTGCAGCCATTCCCTCGCTATAGCGATCTTCCCATACACACTTGCTCTGCATTTCAAAAGTTAAATATTAGATGGAAACATCATAAATATAAATTATTAAACTGCTTAAAAGAACATTTATACCTTAAATTGATTGAAAATCTTCTCCTTCAACGAGTATGGGAAATCACTCTAAGTCGTATAAGGGCCATCATAAAGCTTTTTGATCGCATTGGTGATTATCTTCGTAGTTTGCTTACCTGTCTGAACCTGCAATTTAACAATAAAAACACATGAAAATATTAGTAAAAACATTATAAAACAATAAACGCAAAAATAACAAATAACTCTTACCCATTACCTCGGGGACTATGATGATCCTGCCATAGCGATCATAATGCACTACCTTTGGATCATCATCCTCAGCATGTATATCAGAGGCATGTGTAGACGGTGTAGATGGGGGCTCGGAGCTACAGTCTCGCAGGCGAAGTCCTGAAATGGATAGAGTCGATGATGAAGATGGCTGCGATCCCTGTGGCTGTGATACAGATGGCTGGGATCATTGCCTTTGTT
>MCJB01050476.1:9781-29173 GCA_002018475.1 Nicotiana obtusifolia
CCCGAGTCCACATCTCGGAATCCAACAAAAATCACCAAACCCGAAAGCCCATTCAACCCCGAGTCTAACGATATCAAATTTACTCAAATCCGATAACAAAATCCCATTCAAAACCTCAAAAATCTAGCCTAAGAACTCTTCTTCATTTTCCTCAATTTTCCACCCCAAATCACAAATTTAATGGTAGAATCAAAGGCATAATCATGGAAATTAACCAAAACTAGATAGGAATCACTTACCCCAAACAACCATGTGAAAATCCCTCCAAAAATCGCCTTCTACCGAGCTCCCAAATCAATTTTGTGATATGAACTCGAAACCCTCATTTTTGAATCTTTATTCTGCCCAGTTACGCCTTCATCGCGAACGCGACTTTCCCCTTTTTTTCGCATAGGACAACTCAGACTGCCCCTAATATTAACCCTTCACGAACGCATCCTCTGACCCGCGAACGCGAAGCTTTGCCGGCCCCACTTGTAGACCAATAGCATGGGGTCCCCAATTGTCTCTTCCCTTCTCCGCGAACGCGTCCCCTATCTCGCGTTCGCGATGCATTCTCTGACCAACCTTCGCGAACGTGTCCTCTTCTTCGAAAACACGAAGAACAATTCTCCCTCAGCCTCCAGATACACTTCGCGAACATGAGATCACTCTCGCGAACGTGTAAGAGGAAACCAAAACAGCTACACCAGCAATCTTCAGCCAACAAGCCAAGTCTAAAATGATCCGCCAACCATCCGAAACTCACTCAAGGCCCCGGGGACCTCAACCAAACATACCATAAGTCTAAAAACATCATACGAACTTAGTCGAACCCTCAAATCACCTCAAACAAGATAAAAAATACGAATCGCACATAGATTCAAACCTAATGAACTTTGAATTTCCAGATATCTACAACTGGCGCCTCAACCTATCAAATCACATCCGATTGACCCCAAATTTTACACACAAGTCCCGAATGAAACCAAGGACCTGCTCCAACTTCTGAAATCGGAATCTGACCCCGATATCAAAAAGTTCACTCTCGGTCAAACTTCCTAAAAATTCAACTTTTGCCATTTCAATCCTAATTCAACTACAGACCTCCAAATCACAATCCAGACACACTCCTAAGTCCAAAATCACCTAAGGGAGCTAACAGAACCATCAAAATTCAAATCCGGGGTCGTTTACGCATAAGTCAACATTCAGTTAACTTTTCCAACTTAAGCTTTCCATTATGAGACTAAGTGTCTCAATTCATTCCGAAATCTCTCCGGACCCGAATCACCTAACTTGATAAGTCATATAATAGCTATAAAGCACAAAAGGAGAAGTAAATGGGGGAACGGGGCTACAACTCTCGAAATGACCGGTCGAGTAGTTACATCTTCCCCCTCTTAAACAAACATCGTCCTCTAGCGGGTTTAGAAACATACCTGAAGTCTCAAATAGGAGCGGATATCTGCTCTGCATATCCAGCTCGGTCTCCCAAGTTGCCTCCTCCATGGGCTGACCTCTTCACTGCACCTTTACCGAAGCTATATCCTTTGACCTTAACTTCCGAAACTGCCGATCCAAAATAGCCACCGCTCCATATCATAATTCAAATCACCATCCAACTGAACCGTGCTGAAATCCAAAACATGAGACGGATCGCCAACATACTTCTAGAGCATAGAAACATAAAATATTGGATGCACACCCGACAAACTAGGTGGTAAGGCAAGCTCCTAAGCCACCTCCCCAATCCTCCGAAGCACCTCAAAAGGCCCAATGTACCGAGGGCTCAACTTCATGGGTGAAGGTCAAACCTTCAGCAGGACCTTCTCCCCAACCATGTAAGCAACATCACGGACCTTCCTGTCGGCATAATTCTTATGTCTGGACTGTGTTGTGCGAAGCCGATCCTGAATCAATTTAACCTTGCCAAGTGCATCCTGAACCAAGTCAGTACCCAATAGCCTAGCCTCTCTCGGCTCGAACCAACCAACCGAAGATCTACACTGTCTCCCATACAAAGCCTCATATGGAACTATTTGAATGCTCGACTGGTAGCTATTGTTTGTAGGAAAACTCCACGAGTGGCAGAAAATGATCCCAAGAACCCCCAAAATCAATGTCACAAGCGCGTAACATGTCCTATAATATTTGAGTAGTGCGCTTGGACTGTCCGTCCGTCTGAGGGTGAAATACTGTGCTCAACTCAACCTGGGTGCCCGACTCTCGTTGTACTACTCTCTAAAACTATGATGTAAATTGTGTGCCTCGATCTGAAATGATGGACACTGGCACACTGTGAAGGCGGACAATCTCTCGGATGTAAATCTCAGCCAACCTTTTCGAAGAATAAGTAGTACCAATTAGAATGAAGTGCGAGGACTTGGTCAGCCTATCCACAATCACCCAAATAGCATCGAACTTTCTCGAAGTCTGTGGGAGCCCAACTATGAAATCCATGGTGATCCCCTCCCACTTCCACTCTGGAATCTCTAACCTCTGAAGCAATCCATTCGGTCTCTGATGCTCATACTTTACCTGCTGACAGTTAAGGCACCGAGCTACAAACCCCACTATATCCTTTTTCATTCTCCTCCACAATAGTGTTGCCTCAAGTCCTGATACATCTTCGTGACACTCAGATGAATGGAATACCGCGATATGTGGGCCTCCTCAAGAATCAACTCACGTAGCCCATCCACATTGGGCACACAAATCCGACCCTGCATCCTCAATATCCTATCATCCCCAATAGTCACATCTCTGGCATCACCGTGCTGAACCGAGTCCTTAAGGACAAGCAAATGTGGACCATCATACTGGTGCTCTTTGATGCGATCATATAAAGAAAATCGAGAAAACACACAAGCTAGAATCCGACTGGGCTATGAAATATCCAATGTCACGAACTGGTTGGCCAAAGCCTAAATATCAACTGCAAGAGGTCTCTCTCCCATGGGAATGAATACAAGACTACCCATACTCACCGCCTTTCTACTCAAGGCATCGACCACCACATTGGCCTTCCCGGGATGTACAGAATGGTGATATTATAGTCCTTTAGCAGCTCTAACAATCTCCGCCACCTCAAATTTATATCATTCTGTTTGAACAAGTGCTGGAGGTTCTGATAATACGTAAACACCTCACAAGACACACCGTAGAGATAATGCCTCCAAATCTTCAATGCATGAACGATGGCAGCTAACTCCAAATCATGAACATGGTAGTTCTTCTCATGAGGCTTCAACTGGCGTGAAGCATAAGCAATCACTCTACCTTCCTACATCAAGACGCACCCAATACCGATCCGAGAAGCATCATAATATAGTATATAAGAGCCTGAAGCTGAAGGTAAAACTAGAACTAGAGCAGTGATCAAGGCAGTCTTGAGCTTCTGAAAGCTTTCCTCACACTCATCTGACTACCTAAAAGGAGCACCCTTCTAGGTCAATTTAGTCTAGGGCAATGAAATAGACGAGAAGCCCTCTACAAAGCGACTATAATAACTGGCCAAGCCAAGAAAGCTTCAAATCTCAGTAGCTGAGGACGGTCTGGGCCAACTCTGAACTGCCTCTATCTTCTTCAGATCCACCTGAATACCCTCACTGGACACCACGTGCCCCAAGAATGTCACTGAGCTGAGCTAAAACTCTCACTTGGAGAACTTGTCATAAAGCTTCTCCTCCCTCAACTGCTGCAACATAATCATCAAATGCTGGGCATGCTCCTCTTAGCTATGAGAGTACACCAGGATATCATCAATGAACACCATAACAAATGAGTCGAGATAAGGCTGAAACATATTGTTCATTAGATGCATGAACGTTGGTGAGGCGTTGGTCATCCCAAAAGACATCACAAGGAAATCATAATGACCATAAAGCTGGTCAAACAGATCATAAATACATGGCAAAGGATATTTATTCTTGATTGTAACTTTGTTCAACTGCCTATAATCAATGCACATCCTCATAGTACCATCCTTCTTCTTCACAAACAGAACTGGTGCACCCCAAGGCGACACACTAGGACTAATAAACCTCTTATCAAGGAGTTTCTGAAGCTGCTCCTTCAATTCTTTCAACTCAGCTGGTGCCATATGATACGGCGGGATAGAAATGGGCTGAGTTCCCAACACCAAGTCATTATCAAAGTCAATGTCCTTGTCGGGCGGCATGCCCGGCAGGTCTGTAGGAAACACATCCGGAAACTCCCGCACCACCAGAGCAGAATCAATAGTGGGAGCATCAGCACTAATATCCCTCACAAAGGCCAGATAAGATAAACAACCTTTCCCAACCATCCGCTGGGCCTTCAAATATGAAATAACTTTGCTGCGAACATAGTCTGGAGAACCTCTCCACTCAATCCTTGGCAATCCCAGCATCGCCAACGTCACGGTCTTAGCGTGACAATCTAAAATAGCATAACAGGAAGACAACCAATCCATACCCAAAATTACGTTAAAGTCCACCATACTAAGAAGCAAAAGATCAACTCTGGTAATCGCCCAATAGTTACTACACACGATCGATATACACGGTCCACACAATAGTATCGCCCATGGGCGTAGAGACATGAACAGATGAAACTAAGGACTCACGAGGCATATTCAAATGATGAGCAAAATAAGATGATACATATTAATAAGTGGAACCAGGGTAAAATAATATAGAGGTATCCCTGTGGCAAACTGAGACAATATCTGTGATCACTGCATCTGAAGCAATAACATCTGGTCTGGCAGGAATAGCATAGAATCAGGCCTGACCGCCACTTGATCGGCCTCCCCCTCTAGGGAGACCTCTAGCTAACTGAGCCCCACCCCGAGCTGGCTGAGCGGGTGGTGAAGTAACGGGTGCTGCAATCGTAGTCTGACTCCTCTGCTGAGCTGGACCTCCCATAAGGCGGGGACAATACCTCTTAATGTGACCCATATCTCCACACTTGAAATAACCCCTCCCTGCGAATGGCGATGGGGACTGAAGGGAGCTCGAGCACCAGAATACCCGCTAGAAGAACCCAGTGCCGATGAGCCCTGAATTGAAGGTGCATGAGCCGAACTCTAAGCTGGAAGGTCACTGAGAGATGAATGCCCCTAATGTGTACTGTATGAATCATAGTGGAATGATGCACCATAGTGAATTGGACGAGCCGTTTGAGCATGCCTATAAGGACGTCCCCTGCCGTGGTGGAACTGACCTCCAGAAGGAACACCAATAAAATCTCCTGACCCATGAAGCCTCTTGGCCTCCCTCTCAACCCACTCCTGGCTGCGGACTATCTCTATCTGCTGAGCAATATCGACACCCTCATCAAAAGTAGCACCAGATACCCTTTCATGAGTCATAGGCAACCTCAGCTGATATGTGAGGCCATCAATAAACCCCGTGATCCTCTCCCTGTCAATGGGAACCAACCAAACTGCTTGACGAGCCAACTCAGAAAACCTTATCTCGTACTGTGTCACAGACATGCCATCCTAACGAAGCTGCTCATGTAAGTGGTGCTTCACCGACCGGCCTACGCCTCTCATAATCCTCCCACCATCTGAAGGCAGCCCTAGAAAACTGAAAAGTAGTGAACGAGACCCTACTAGTCTCCAGAATACCCGCTGTCCGAAGCATCTGCTCGCACTTATCTGGCCTGAGAAGTGGCTGCTGCGATCGGAACAGAGACCGCCTGAGCAAGACCGGTACACACGGCCAAAATCTGAGCTAAAGCCTCCTGAAGGCCTGGAATCACGATGGGCACAGCTGGTGCCTGAGTTGGCCCCACTAGCTCAACTGTATCTGGTACCTGCTCCTAAGCTGAAGCGACTGGTGGGATTGCAGGTGCTGCCCTAGCTGCTGTACGAGCTGCGGCCTCTACTGTGGCCTCTACTGTGGCCCTAGCTGGTGGTACTGGTGGTTGTCCATCCTGCGCAGTAGTACGTGTCGTCACCATCTGTGAGAGAATAGAATAACAGAAATTTAGTTACCGAAATGAACAAATCCGCACGATAAGAATATAGTGCGTCACCTCAACACCAATCATATAATACATATTTCGGGGTTTCGGACCCTCAGAGCAAAGTTTAGAATTGTTACTTACCTCAATCGGAGAAAAACTTTACTCCAACACGCCTTTGCCTCACAAATCGGCCTCCAAATGCCTCAAATCTAGCCATAAATAGTAGGATACAATCAATACAGGCTAAAGGAATCAATTCTACAAGAAATTACGAAGTTATAACTCAAAAATCTAAAATCGGCTCAAAACGAGGCCCCCGAGCCCATGTCTGGAATCCAACAAAAATAACCAAACCCGAAAGCCCATTCAACCCCGAGTTAACCATATCAAATTTACTCAAATCCGATAACAAAATCTCATTCAAAACCTCAAAAATCTAGCCCAAGAACTCTTCTTCATTTCCCTCAATTTTCCACCCCAAATCACAAATTTAATGATAGAATCAAATGCATAATCATAGAAATGAATCACTTACCCCAAACACCCACGTGAAAATCCCTCAAAAAATCGCCTTTTACCGAGCTCCCAAATCAATTTTGTGATATGAACTCGAAACCCTCGTTTTTGAATTTTTTATTCTGCCCAGTTACACCTTCATCGCGAACGCGACCTTCCCCTCTTGTTCGTGTAGGACAACTCAAATTGCCCCTCAATTTAATCCTTCGCGAACGCGTCCTTTGACCTGCAAACGCGAATCTTTGTCGGCCCCACTCATCGCGAATGCGACCTCACCCCCGCGAACGCGTAGATCAATAGCATGAGGTCCCTAGTTGTATCTTCCCATCTTTGCGAACGCGTCCCCCATCTCGCGTTCAATGCATTCTCTGACCAACCTTTGCTAATGCGACCTCTTCTTCGCGAACGCGAAGAACAATTCTCCCTAAACTTCCAGATGCACTTTGCGAATGCGAGACCACTCCCGCGAATGCGTAAGAGGAAACCAGAACAGCTACACCAGCAATCTTTAGCCAACAAGCCAAGTCCAAAAATGTTCCGCCAACCATCCGATAATCGCCCGAGGCCCCCGGGACCTCAACGAAACATACCATCAAGTCCCAAAACATCATACGAATTTAGTCGAACTCTCAAATCACCTCGAACAACATCAAAAACACGAATCGCACATAGATTCAAGCCTAATGAACTTTGAATTTCTAAATTTCGATAATCGACGCCTAAACCTATCAAATCACGTCACATTGACCCCAAATTTTGTACACAAGTCCCAAATGAAACCACGGACCTGCTCCAACTTCCGAAATCAGAATCCGACCCTGATATCAAAAAGTCTACTCTCAGTCAAACTTCCCAAAATTCAACTTTCGCAAGCCTAATTCAACTACAAACCTCTAAATCTCAATCCGGATGCGCTCCTAAGTCCAAAATCACCTAATGGAGCTAATGGAACCATCAAAATTCAAATCCGGGGTTGTTTACACATAAGTCAACATCCGGTCAACTTTTTCAACTTAATCTTTCCATTATGAGCCTAAGTATCTCAATTCATTCTGAAATTTCTTCAGACCCGAACTAACTAACCCGATAAGTCATATAATAGCTATAAAGCACAAAAGGAGAAGTAAATGGAGGAACGGGTCTACAACTCTCGAAATGACCGACCGGGTCGTTACTCCAAATTATCATAGGAAGATGGCAACGAGTTTAGAAGCATGATAGGATTATCTACTTCAGTGATTGTTTCTCCAAGGTTTGCCGGCTGCGTGATTAATCTATTGAACATATTTAAATGGGACAAGAAATTTATACATTCACTCATATGGATGGCATAAAGCTTCTTTTTCAAAAACAACTTGTTTGTTAAGGATTTGGACATGTATAGACTTTCTAATCTTTTCCAAATACCACATGCACTATTTTCATCCCCGACATTATTGAGTACTTCATCGGACAAGTCCAGTCTGATAGCACTAGCCGTCTTCTTATCCATGTCTTCCCATTCCTCGGCTTTCATGGTTTCCGGCTTTGCCTCTTTTTCATCTAGTGCAATGTTACCCTTGTTGGATGAGCATGACCTTCATCCTTCTTTGCCATGCAGAGAAATCGTCATTACCGTTGAATCTTGTTACTTCATACTTTACTCTTAACATTTTTTTTTGTCACAGAGTAAAATTGACAATAATATTTTTGTGAATGAGCAGAACCCGTGCTCTGATACCAGTTGTTGGAAAAAAACCCTCATAGAAATAATATTCACGGTAATAAAAGCGGAATAATAACGTAGCACCGAGTACGGTAATTAACAAGAATAAAAGAGTGATAACGACACCAAGATTTTTACGTGGAAAACACTTTTGAATAAGGGAAAAACCACGGCCCTGAGAGGAGCAACTGATATCACTATAGCAAGGAATTTTACACTTTGTAGGTCCGAGTAAAATACTCCAAAGTCCACTTCAACACTCAAAAGAAATAATCCTCTCTTGATATTCCCACCTCACTACAATGTCGCTCACTCTCTATTTTTCTTACAGACTATTTTCTTATACCCTATCTCTGATGGCTCACTCCTTCTTTCTCTCTTTGTTGGTGTGTCTTACAATGAGAGCAAGACACCTATTTATAGTGTTTACGATTGCTTCTTTGATGTCATCAATGATGTCATGAGCTTGGCAAGAGTCAAAGTGAAACCAAGAAAATATTTACTATAAAATCTTCTTTAATATTCCTTCAGTTGGCTTGACATATCAAAGCTGAAGGAAGACGTTTTCCTTTCACATGGGATGGACCCATCGGGAAAGCCATCAAAATTAAAATTTTATGGCCAAAAGAGTAACATTCATGGACAATTCTGTAGAAATGCATCTTTCAGAGACACTAGTTGAGTATCACCCTGGCAAAAATCTTAAATACCCAACAAGGCTACAACAAAAATAATAAAGGAATGTTAGAGACAACTCTTGCTAGGAA
This sequence comes from Nicotiana obtusifolia, assembly GCA_002018475.1. Taxonomy (NCBI): domain Eukaryota; kingdom Viridiplantae; phylum Streptophyta; class Magnoliopsida; order Solanales; family Solanaceae; genus Nicotiana; species Nicotiana obtusifolia. The sequence continues at coordinate 18,707 of MCJB01050476.1, forward strand.
TTAGAGGTGGCCCACGAGCTGGTTGAGTAGGATATGAGCGTGTCAAAAATAGATAATGTTAAAATGGAATATGGACCCCACCCATATTTAATACGATAGAAAATGGGTTAACCAATCCATGACTTCTTTATATGATCGATTTTGGGAGAATTCCTAATCTCCCAAACTTGAGGAATCCACAATTTGAGTCTTTATAAATATAAAAGTTAAACTCATTGATTGTTCATTTTCTAAGTGGATAATATGAATTTTATCCATATTTGACCTATCTTTAAAAAGTTCATTATCCAACCCATATTTTAGTGATAATATGGATGAATAATTATTTTTCTAAATCCATTTTGCCACCGCTAGTAGGAACAAAATGTAGACTAGAATAATGCTAGAAACAGCTCTTGGTAGGAATAGAATATAGATTTTGATTCTGCTTTTCAATAGCCAGATAGTGTTTCAGGACAGGGTCTTGCTGACCATCTGGAAGTGGGATTATCTGCAATCAATCCTTTTCCGACTGCACATCATCACAAAGCTACTGTCATCAACCAGTCATGAGACTAAACACAGAATCTGCACTTCTTTTACTGAACAGATGCAAAAGTTTTAGTGCTCCAGGCACGCCAACATAGAGCATATAGCAGCATCGCATAACGAAGACAGACCATTTTATACTAGTACTTCCACTCCGAAAAACCTTTTATAAAAGGGCTTGTATAGACTTGCGCTCATGAATTACAAAACCAAGCAACATTGCAACTGCCACTGTGAAAATAGCAGTGAAGAAAAAGGTACTTATCTCGGATAGTGGGATAACTTTCCAGCTTGAGACATGCGAAACGAAAAAGGGAAATATACAGCTTCTTTCTCAAGGAGATGGTACAATATACAACTTCTTTCTCAAGTAGATGGTGAATTCTGCTAACTTTTGGATGATTCAGGCACTACCACAACATGCATATTCGCATTGTTTGGAGGCAATGCTAACCGAAGAGGATATAGGTTCCCATTGAACTTGTTGCGCGAACAGACAGTAATATTCTCCAGCCCTGTTATTTCCTCCAACTTTTGAGTCAGTTCCTCTACTCCATGCCCTTTGAAGTGAAAACAAGGCCCTTCCACTGCATCATTTGCATTTCCATTTTCATCCGCCACATGGTAATATATTAGTCGACCTTCAGCCTTTACCGGGGAAGCATCAAATGCATCTCTAGACTGCAAGTTCAATAATAATAATAACACTGTTGTTATCTCATTTTGCAGTATGATTAAAGAAAAAGAGGCTATCTTTTGAGAGAAAACTAATACTACTAACCTCACTCCTGGAATACGTGGGGGATGTAAGATGAAAAGATGAGCTGGAAAAATCGTCCAATGATTCTGATTCTGTAATTTTTTCTGATGATTCGGGCAGTATTTCAATAATATCCACTTCCCATAAGATCCAATCTTGATGTCTATGAGGTATATCGTGTGTAATTGAATTTCGCCAAGGGGGTAATCCACTATTTGCGCGTAAATAATTCCCATACCTAGTTTTAAGCTTCAGGAGAAATCCATCTTTTATTGGTTCCCACTCAACTGAAGAATCCAACTTTCTAGGCAAACTTTGAACAACTTTTCTACCTGTGACACCAAGAAGGACTTGGTCATCTGTGGCTGTTAGATATTTGCCATAGCAACTCTTTAATCGGATGACATTTTCGATTTCTTCAGGGAATTCAATTGTCCATTTTGCACTTCTGGAAGTTCCATGCCGATCTTGGTACACGGTTTCTTGATCGGGATCAGCTAATAAGAATTTGTCATGGCGGCTCTTTAGCCTAATGTATTTGGCTTTCTGAAAGAATTCCATCCCAGAATTCTGCAAAGATTGGAAAAATCATGCAATTGCAATGATCAAACACTGTTTTAAAAAACTGATATTTTAATATAGAAATCCACCTGGATCAAACTCTTTTAGTATTTACAGAGAATGAACCATGTGGATGGATACGGAAGAAAGATCTGAATAATTGATGAAGAAACAGGAGATGCTGAAAAAGGAAGCTAAAGGTATGCATTAACGGTTATTAAAGGAATGTCATATGTGAGATGGAAATCAGGTTGAAAGGAGTTTACGTTGTACATTGGCTCTTGTGAAGCTGTCGTTTTCTTTCTACTATACTGTTGTTAAAAAATTCACAATAACAAGTCACTCGAAAGTAAATTGAAAGCATAATGAGACAAAATTAGTAACTTGAAACAACAGATAAGTAACATTTATAATTTCATCGTAGAAAGTTAAATTGTTTTTTGAATCCACTCTAGTCACTTTAAAAGTCCCGATTGATCTATCACTTTTAACGGAACTACCTCGATTTATTTAGTGGTTTTGACTATTGATGATCTTTCTGTTTTTCGTTTGACTATTTGAAGATTCCATAAACATATTTCAATTACTACAATTAATCAACACAGGGTCAAAATGAAATATTCCAGCCTTGCATATTTACTTTACCTAATTGGGTTGTTGACCAGTACATGGCCTAGTGGGGTGCTAGAACCCACAGCACAAGGCAGCCAACTACTCATTCTAGCAGAAGACTAAGGGGTTGTTTGGTACGAGGGATAAGGTGGGATTAAATTTATATCATGATTGATTGGCGGTATAAATTTAATCTCAAACTTAATTTAGAATATCTCATCTTATCCTACCTTATCCCAATAAACTTAGGATTATTTTATCCCAGCTCTAATAGGGTATAAATTAGTGCTGGGATTATAATGAAAAAAGAAACAAACTTTGAGATGCTAAAGATGTTTCTCCCCATTCCTGACCAAAAATAAAATGAAAAATCAGGTTTAACTGGAGCAAATGCTTTAACGTTTTTGATGGAGGAGAAACGAATATTTGCCGTTTTTGTTATTTAGAACTAGATTTAACTTATGAAGTAACATAAACAGTAAGTACATTAGTGGCGTAGTTTAGACTATTGTAGCATGTTATTGACTCATTTTTTAGGTTATTAATTTCACTTATTTTGTACCTGTTTCACGTGTGCGTTCTCAGACCTTTGGGATTGGTAGGATACTGCATTTGGGGATCCAATATCAGGAGAGGCTGTATAATCATCTAGAACAGAATTAAAACTTGATGCAGGCGATAAACAACTTGACACTGAATTAATATCAGTAGTATCTGAAATAGTAATATCCACAACTTCTACTCCCCACAAAACCCAATCTTGAGTAGCTGTCCTATTAGGAACATCATGTGTTATAGAATTTCTCCAAGGTGGTGTAGCTCCATTTGCCCTCAAATATTTCCCTTCCTTTGTTCTAAGCTTTACTTGAAATCCTTCTCTTATTGGCTCCCATTCAATTGAAGCATCCATATTATTTGTTGCAATAGTTTGAAGTACTTTTTTACCAGTCATTCCTAGAAGAAATGCCTGCTCAGTTGCTGTTAAGTACAAACCATGGCAACTTTTTAGGCGAATTACGTGACTTTTTCCTGCAACTAACTCCACTATCCAACGTGCCCTGTTCGACGAGCCATTTCGGCTCTGTCGAACAGTTTGTTCATCTTCGTCCGCCACTAAGTATTTCCCCAAGTGGCTTTGAAATCGTACTACTTTAGCTCTTTCAAAAAATTCCATCCCATTCTACATCACAGGTCAAAGCAACAACGTTAAAGACAGTGACGAAGTCAGAAATTTTAACAAACCATTCGAAAAATGCGAAAATGGAAAATATGCTAAAGGAATCTTAATTCGTTACCTGTGTTGAACTTGGAAGTGAAGAACGATCAGCTGCAATGGATGTACAACTGTTAATTGACGAAACAGAGCGATGAGTGTTTGAATAATCTGTAAAATCATCATCAGCAAAAGAAGAAAAGCTCGATAGAGATGAAGGATAACTCTGTAACGATTCAGCGTCCGTCACTGATATATCAATTACATCCACATCCCATAATACCCAATCTTGGGTTGCAGTTCTGTGAGGTAAATCATGAGTTATAGAATTTCTCCAAGGAGGTGTTGCCCCATTTGCCCTTAAGAATTTTCCTCCCTTAGTCCTTAACTTTACTTGATACCCTTCTTTTATTGGCTCCCATTCTATAGAACCATCAGTTACACTATTTGGTAATGTTTGGAATACTCTTTTACCAGTCATTCCAAGAAGGAAAGCGTCGTTAGAAGCCGAGAGGTAGCGCTCGTGGCAACTCTTGAGACGAATGAGGTGCGGATTGTCCGCGACCATTTCAACTGTCCAACGTGCCTTTTTTGATGAACCGTTACGGCTTTGTCGGACGGTTTGTTCGTCATCATCGGCGACGAGGTACTTGCCGAGATGGCCTTTGAGCCTAATAACTTTAGCACTGTTAAAGAACTCCATTGCCAATTTCTCTTACTTTCCTGTATCTTAAAGCAATGTCCGTTTGGTGCCTTATCTCGTTCTTGTGGTCAGTCAGATTTAAAGGATTCTGCTCTCTAATATTGAAAATACGTACCGTTGAGTATTGAACCAGTTCGAATCGACGACTTGGAAGGGTTGACTTCAGAAATTATTATTTTTGGATGCATTGGGAGGTTCATGTATCACTCGTATATTTGACTTTTCAACTTAAAAAATACAATATTCCAATTGGATTGTGTAGTTAGGTTGTTGCGGTATAAAAATTGGAAAAAACAAATAGAATTACAAAAATTCATGCGGCTAGCGACTGAAAGTATTCGAAGACCAAATCAACGTTACAAAATTATATGGAATCATGCCTGTGATTGCATTTTAATTCAAAAATCACAGTCGGTACTAGGTTAATTAGAAACCCAATTATGTTAACCAAAATCAGAGGCTAAAGTATGGTGGATTTTTTGTAATTTTGGTTCATGGTTTGTCAGAATACAGTCGTAGATGAAAAAAGAAAAGATCTTCCTACATGAATGTTGGCATTTACTAAGGTTAAATATCGTTTTTCAAAAGAATTAGAAGAGTATAGTTCAAATATAACTGGGTAATCCGGAACAATTTATCCTTAAAATTAATGAATCTGGCCACGTTTCAAGCTAAGTTTCTTTAACAGTCTCACTATTCGTACGGCGAAAAGTACCACAGTGAAATTTAGAAAGATAAGTGGTCACTGAATTCCATGATTAGAAGAAGGTATGTATCCAATCCAATGAACTAACTTTCAAATACATACGTTTTCTTTTCAGTTTCTCTGAAACAGTCAAATACTTTGAGGCTCTTTGCTTCCACACGGCAAATCAGTTCATAATCAGTTGCAAAGACTAGCTACGTAGAATTCTAATTTATCAAACTATATTATAATCAGCAAACTTCATGCATACAATTTTAATGATTAACCCAAGAATTACTCAACAATTAGATATAATAATCATTAGGGCTATCGCACCAATGGCAGTCTAATATGGTGCAGGATACACCATTTTCCGTGCTAAATGTACGTATGTGTCACCCCTAGATTTTCTGTTTAAACTTCAAATTAAATACCAAACTTCCTTAAGAAGCGGATTTCAAAATATTTACTTGGTCTTGCTAAACGTAATCCCAACTAATTCAAAGTGTGTTTAACTTTTGCAATTTCTCGTCATCATATAGCTCCCTATAGCTGCCACCTTCACTTTCATTTTCGTCCTCCCTACTTCAACAACAAGGGAATAAGTTTATACTTCTTTAGACCATTTCAAATCTCGATATACATAGATAAATGATACAGAATATCTGAGTCATAAGTTAGTCACTCTCTCGACTAATTTTGGAGAATGATAAAAGGTGGGACAAGCCGGCCAGCTTGCGCTGCATGCAAGTACCAAAGAAGAAAATGCTCTCAACAATGTGTGTTAGCTTCTTATTTCCCAGCAGATCAGCCCAAGAAGTTTCAAAATGCACATCGTCTTTTCGGGGTCCGTAACATAGTGAAAACACTCGAGCAATTGGATGGTGACGATCTAAAGGCAGATGCCATGAAATCCATCATTTTCGAGTCCGATATGAGGGAGAAGTTCCCCGTCTATGGTTGTGTTGAGTGTATTCTTTATCTTCGCCAACAGTTGCAGCTTGCTTTACAAGAACGTGAGTATGTATACACTCAGCTTGCTATCTATAGGCAACAACATATAGGACTTTCGTCTAGTGAAACTAATTCTGTTGGTAATGGGATAATGACGGCCCCATTCTTCTCTAGTGATAGTGAATCCAGTCAAGGAATCACATTTCCTGATTTTGATAAACACAATTCATTGGCATATCCAACTTCCAATCATGTATTTAGATTTGGGATTCAAGAACAGCAAGAAGTCTCTCGAGACTTTGAGAGTCTAACCCTTTTCAATAGTACTCTGGTCGATGATAAGTAATCTTTTGTTGACACCAAAGAATTTTTTGTTTTGTTTCCTTTAATTAATGTTTATGGTTGTTCCAATTGTTAAACCGTGTGCGAAAGATTCAGATTTTAGACCTATGAATTAAGATTGACTCATTCAATATTTTGCATGTGTTTCTGACTCTTTTCTTAATTATATAGTACATGGAGATAAGCATTGCCTATATTTACTGCCAATTGAATCTGTTTTCTTATCCTAATTTGAAAAAATTCAAATATAACCCTTTTCAAATATAACCCAATTGAATCTGTTTTCTTACTGCCAAGAACAACAAGAAGTCTCCCGAGACTTTGAGAGTCTAATCCTTTTCAATAGTACTCTGGTCGATGATAAGTAATCTTTTGTTGACACCAAAGAATTTTTTGTTTTATTTCCTTTAATTAATGTTTATGGTTGTTCCAATTGTTAAACCGTGTGCGAAAGATTCAGATTTTAGACCTATGAATTAAGATTGACTCATTCAATATTTTGCATGTGTTTCTTTCTCTTTTCTTAATTATATAGTACATGGAAATAAGTATTGCCTATATTTACTGCCAATTGAATCTGTTTTCTTATCCTAATTTGAAAAAATTCAAATATAATTTTCTAGGATAAAAGATCTGTTTACCCCAAAAAGCGAAAGTAAAACAATTGAATTTATGCGTGGGAACAAATAGATAAGTGGCAAGATTGATACTAAGCATGTAAATGTAAAATGGAAAGAATATGGCACTTGGAAGATGAAGAACAATCACAAAGCTTGAAAATCAATATATTGCTTTCTTTCTATCGTTCAGATCCCTTCTACGTTGATAAGCCTAGTATATATATATAGAAAAAATCAAAGCCCTTTTGCCCATAAAGTGTCCTTGATAATCATCACAGTGTCCTTGAACATTTGGTGAAGACCATGCACGTTTGGTAAAAGTACTGCAGGTTTGGTAAAAGTACTGCACGTTTGGTGAGGGTTCTGCACGTTTGGTATAGCTTGAACAGTGTTCTTGACTTTTGGGTACGAGTTGGCAGTTGATACAACGGACATATCAGCTATCACAAAGGCGAGATTCGACGTGACCCCGTGACTGCAATGTCGAGCCCGATATCGGTGTTATGGTTTCGATCCTGCTGTCAGAACCGTAACTTCGATCCTGGTATCGATCATATGGTTCCGACCCGGCGTCGGATACGTGACCTCGATTGCTGGCTGGATGACCAGTATCGAGGTTCGACCTCGATTTGTCCTTTCATGAGTAAATCTGATTTTGCCATACACAGATAGCCCCTCGTTTTTTGAAGTGTAACGACAAAGAACGAAATGAGCTGCCGCCGCTTCCCTAAAAACTAGGTAAGGGTTTTGACCGTCATTTTTGTCTGGTGACATCAGCACAGTGACGCACCCTAGTCAAGAGAAAAGTCTTTTCAGCGGTCGATTCGCGACAAACACCTGCCATTTCATTAAATGCCTCCCTTCCTCGATTTTCGAGCCGCCGTTATATGAAATACTCCCCTTCGAACTTCTTCTTCTCCACTTTTTCATTTGCGTTGCTTCCTTTTATCGTCTGATCATCCTCTCTCTTACCTGCTTCCCCTGTATTGTCTTCTCTTTTATTAATCCCTACTTTGTCATCCCCTCCTTCACCAACTCCTCTTCTACTGGTTTTAATGGCGAAGACATCTAAAGTTGTCCCTCAACATCAACAATCTTCCCCTTCCCAGTCCGTCGAGGGGGGAGAAAACGCTGCTCAGGCCGCTGTGGAAAAGGCCACAGTCGAACCCCCCTTAAAGGCGTTTGTGCCAGTTGGGTGCTCTATTGGGTTTGATTTCAAGGTAGAGAAGGCCTCCTCTGCGCCGGGCCGGGGCGAGCCGGTGAGCAGGTATATAAGCTCCATAACTGAAGAAGTCGTTGAAAGAGTAAAAGCGGAGTGTAACTGGAGAGATAAGGAGGTGATAATCCCTTCCCCTGAAGATTCGATTACAACCCATGTGGAGGGTTACCTAAATGTATATACCTATCCTTTCACTTTTGGGCCCTTAGACCCCATCGTTGTAGCCTTCTGCAGAAGGTACAACGTTACACTAGGTCAAATTCATCCCTCCGTTTGGCGGATAATCCGGGGGGCAACCTTTTACCCTAGACCACTTGATGCGTCTGTATAGTCCCCGAATTTTCCGAGGGGGGCTAATAAAACTCACTCGCAGGGCGAGTAAGCCCCCCTTTTCGAGCATCGATGAGGATAGAGACCGGGGCTGGATGAGCCGGTTTGTAAGAGTGAAGACATCGGACCTGGTTCCTTCCGATGACCTGCCGTTCCCCGAGAAGTGGAACATGAATCGTAAGGGTCATTTGCGCACTATTATAGCTGTCTTTTTAACTATCTTCTATTGCCTTCTTAACTGGATTTCTTTCAATGCACAGCCGTTGCTCAAGCGCCGGCCGTGATTAAAAACTTGGAAGAGTGGGTTCGGAAGCTGGTGGCCCAGAGGAGCTACTCCGAATGCTCATGGCGTGAAATATCGAAAGGCCTGTGGGAGGCAAAGAACCACGGTAAAATTCGCGATTCCGATATTTCGCGTGTCACGTTGTCGCTGACCGGTATCTCTTTTCCTTTGCAGGCTTGTCGAGAGATGCCGAATTGAGGCCGGAGGTGCCCGACAGAGGCATTCCGAGCCGTCCCTATGCCCCAGAGCGGGAGAAGGAGAAAGGGAAAGAAGCCCCCAGCCTGGCCAAGGCCGAGAAAAATAAGAAGAGAAAGAAAACCATAGCTCGGAAACCAAAAATTGTTCGGTTGGATTCTGGTTCCGATGAGTGCGACGACATCGACCCATCGAGACGTGAAAGGGCAGTCTCCAAACCGGCAGCCGATAAGTCCCCCCCTCATGGATCAGAGATAGAGGGCCTCGTTGAGGCCGGAGTGACGACGCAAGGGATTCCCGATCCCCAAGAAATGGCGTATTCTCCTTCCTTTTCGGAGTCGTCGTTCAATGAAGCTCGGAACGTTAAGCTTCCGTCCCCAGGAAAAGGTCATGCGTTGGGAGGTCTTTTTGACCATTATTTCTATGATGTACCATCAGCGGATACCTTCGGGCTCGACGTGCCAAGGAAGAGCCCTTCCGCCGAAACGAGCAAGGTATCTGTTGACCTCAAGTTGACCGACACGTTTCCCGCTCCGAGCCTCGATCCAGATCGGAAGAAGGTGATAAAATTCTCCCTACCCGAAGACGCGAGGGCCCTCTCCGCGCCCGTGGGGGTGGCCAGTTATCTCCGATGCCTGGTAACAGAAGAAGACCAAGCGGTAATGGATGCGGTGGGGGACGTATGCTTGTTTAACGAAGCACAGCAAGCTTTAAATAAGGTAACCGTTTTCCTCAAATCTCTTCGAATTTTTGCCATTTCTCTGACTAACTGTTTCTCTTTCTTTTTGGCCTATGCAGTCTTCGGTGCTTCATCATGAATTTTTGCTACGGAAAAGGAAAGCGGAGACATTATACCGTCAGCAACTAGAAGGGGAGATTTCATCCCTCCGAGCTGAGTTGGATTTGGTGCGCAAATAAAAGGATGATATGGCTGTAAAGATGGAGCAGCAACTGGATCGAACCGACCATCTTCGAGCAGAGCTAGATGAGGCCAAAGTATATAAAGCCCAGGTTGAGCAGTTGGCTTCGGAAAAAGAGGCTTTGACCAGGAATGTCGACGATCATCGGTCCCGAGTTGATACGCTCATCATGGATCGAGATGTCTTGGTGAATGATCTTCAGTTGGTAAAATCAGAGGTTGCCACCTCTAAAGCTGAGGTGGCTCAATATAAAGCCGACGCCGAAGCCACTCGTGAAGAATCGAAGATATTGGCCGATTATACCCGATGCCAACCCCGCGTCTCCGTTCTCGAAGAATTGCAAGCTCGAGGTTTCGACCTCACCGATGATATCGAAGAGGCGAAGAGACTTGAAGCCGAGGCAGAGAAACGGGCATCCTCAGATGGAGAGGAGGAAGACGATCCCGAATAGGAAATTCTCTTCAATTTCTTTTTGTGATTTTTGCTCTTGTATGTATATATATATATATATATATATATATATATATATATATATATATATA
>MCJB01050476.1:29330-44643 GCA_002018475.1 Nicotiana obtusifolia
TATATATATATATATATATATATATATATATGAAAAATACTTTCCTCTTTTTCTCCTGTCTGAATTACTTTATCTTCTGATGATTACCTCTGGGAGATCGGATTTTCGACTTTTACTCTCCGAAATCGAACTGTGCCAGAATAAGCTTATAATATGATCGATCCTGTATGCCTTTGAATACGACCGAACTGGATCTCGGGCCTTAGCCCGTAAAATCGAAACCAGCCAAACAAGTCGCATGCCCTTGAACGCAATTGGACTTGGTGCGGGCCTCAGCCTAGAAATCGGACTTTAGCCAAGTAAGCTGTACGTCCTCGAGTGTAATTGAACTCGATGTGGGCCTTAGCCTAGAAATCAGACTTAGTTATTTTGATTATGCAAAATGAACCTTTCGTCCTTAAAAATAATCGAACTCGAAGTGGGCCTTAGCCTAGAAATCGGACTTTAGCCAAATAAGTTGTACGTCCTCGAGTGTAATTAAACTCGACGTGGGCCTTAGCCTAGAAATCGGACCTAGTTATTTTGATTATGCAAAATGAACCTTTCGTCCTTAAAAATAATCGAACTCGAAGTGGGCCTTAGCCTAGAAATCGGACTCTAGCCAAATAAGCTGTACGTCCTCGAGTGTAATTGAACTCGATGTGGGCCTTAGCATAGAACAACAAGGTGTTGGTGTGAAAGAAACCCTTTTATTCCAAACGAATATATACAGTTGTCTTGGGTACAAATAGAAGCAATTACATGGGCGTGATCTTAATCGATCATCCGACCCTTACATTAATATCAATACTTTGATGTTTCTTTCTACCGAGATTGGTTTGAACAAGACATCCGCCTGGTGTGAACACGATTTTCTTGTTGCCTCATTAAAAACCTTGCCGAAAAACCCTTTGGGAAAAAACTGGACATAGGAAAAGAGTGCAACTCGTGTTTTCAGAGATGGGAGCCGTCTTCTTTATACCGCCTGCAGACGTTAGTTTCGAGACACGGGGTATACATACGTATGCAAGTAAGGAAGAACGAGCCATACCTTTGCAATAATATCGTTTTAGATTAGCGACGTTCCAATTGTTGGGTAGGTGATTGCCATCCATGGTTCCGAGCTTGTAGGAACCCTTCCCTGTGATTTCGACGATATAATAGGGCCCTTCCCAATTTGACCCTAGTTTTCTTTCGCTGGGATTTTTCGTGCTTTGAGTGACCTTCCCGAGTACCAAATCTCCGATTTTGAAAAATCGGAGGTTAGTTCTTCGATTGTAATATCTTTCGATCCGCTGCTTTTGGGCAGCTAGTCGGATTAAAGCGACTTCTCTCCGTTCATCGAGCAATTCGAGGTTCGTGAGCATGGCCTCTCGATTTGATTGTTCGGTGGCATATCGAAAACGGAGGCTGGGTTCCCCGATTTCGACCGGTATCAAAGCTTCCGCACCGTACACAAGAGAGAACGGCGTGGCACCGGTACTAGTCTTGGCGGTGGTTCGATGGGCCCAGAGAATTTCGGGCAACATTTCCTTCCACTCGCCCTTCGCATCCGTCAATCTCTTCTTAAGGTTTTGCATTATGGTTTTGTTGGTGGATTCCACTTGCCCGTTTCCACAGGGATGGTAGGGGGTCGATAAGATCCTTTTGATTTTGAGACCTTCTAAAAACTTGGTGATTTTGCTGCCGATGAACTGCTTCCCATTATCGCACACAATTTCGGAGGGTATCCCAAACCGACAGGCGATATTGTCCCATATAAAATTGATGACCTCCTTTTCCCTGATTTTTTCGTATGCCTGTGCTTCCACCCATTTAGAAAAATAGTCAGTCATTAATAAAATGAATTGAACCTTACTTGTGCCTCGAGGGAAGGGGCCTACGATTTCCATCCCCCATTTCATGAACGGCCATGGCGACAAAACTGAGTGGAGAGGCTCCCCAGCCTGATGTATCATGGGTGCATGCCTTTGACATCCGTCGCATTTCCGAACAAATTCTTTAGCATCCTTCTCGATACTATTCCAGTAATAGCCAGCTCGGATTATCTTTTGAATGAGGGATTCAGCACCAGAATGGTTCCCACATGTACCCTCATGGATTTCTCTTATGATATAATCGGTGTCTCCCGGTCCGAGGCATATCGCGAGCGGACCATCGAGCGTTCTTCTAAATAGGACACCGTCTTCTGATAGAACGAACCGGGCTGCCTTTGTACGTAAAGCCCTCGATTCCTTCTTATCCGAAGGCAACTTCTCCGAGTTGAGATATTCTATATATTGATTTCTCCAGTCCCATGTCAAGCTCGTTGAGTTGATCTCGGCGTGGCCCTCTTCAACCGCCGATCTCAGAAGTTGTACAATCTCCTCGGATCCATCTTCGCCAAGCTCGGCCGATGATCCCAAATTAGCAAGGGCATCAGCCTCACTGTTCTGATCCCGAGGCACGTGTTGTAGAGTCCATTTTTTGAACCGGTGCAACACTGTCTGCATCTTACCTAGATATCGCCGCATTTGTTCTTCCCTGACTTCGAACGTCCCGTTGACGTGATTCACGATAAGGAGGGAATCGCATTTGGCGTCGACAATTTCGGCGCCCAGATCCTTAGCTAATTCCAAACCTGCAATCATGGCCTCATATTCGGCCTCATTATTAGTTAATTTAACAGTTCTAATAGATTGTCTAATGACGTTGCCCGCCGGTGGTCTTAGCACGATGCCGAGTCCGGTCCCTTTCGCATTTGAAGCCCCATCCGTAAAGAGGGTCCAACTCTTTGGCATAGCCCCCGACTTGGCTAACAGCTCTTTTTCGACCTCCGATGTCTAGACCGGGGCGAAATTGGCCACGAAATTGGCTAGAGCTTGAGATTTAATTGCATCTCGAGGGCGAAACTCGAGGTCATAACCACTTATCTCTACGGCCCATTTAGCAAGTCTACCGGACAGCTCAGGTTTGTGCATGATATTTCTTAGAGGATATGTGGTTAAGACGCATATTGGGTGGCTTTGGAAATACGGTTTTAATTTCCTAGACGCGCTAAGCAAAGCTAATGCCAATTTTTCTAAGTGAGGATACCTAGTGTCCGCATCGCACAAAGTTTTGCTGACATAATAAACAGGAAATTGTGTACCTGCTTCTTCCCTAACCAGTACTCCGCTCACCGCTACTTCCGATACAGCTATATACAAATATAATGTCTCACCCTGTTTTGGGGTGTGAAGTAAAGGTGGATTCGATAAATACCTTTTGAGCTGCTCTAGGGCTTGTTGGCACTCCGGTGTCCATGAAAAGTTGTTTTTCTTTTTCAGTAATGCAAAGAATCGATGACTCTTGTCCGAGGATCTCTAAATGAACCGGCCGAGGGCGGCTATCCGTCTAGTTAGCCGCTGGACAGCCTTCACATTATCGACCACCGTGATATCCTCGATCGCTTTGATTTTATCGGGGTTGATTTCAATTCCTCGGTTAGAAACCATGAACCCGAGGAATTTGCCCGATCCTACGCCAAATGCGCATTTCTCCGGATTGAGCTTCATGTTATACTGCCTCAATATGTTGATCGTTTCCTGCAGATATGTTAGATGGTCCTCTACTCGAAGAGATTTGACCAACATGTCATCGATATATACTTCCATTGATTTCCCTATCTGTTGTTCAAACATTTTATTTACTAAGCGCTGATATGTGGCACCGGCATTTTTTAACCCGAAAGGCATTACATTATAACAATACGTCCCGCTTTTGGTGATGAAAGATGTTTTTTCTTGATCGTCCGGGTGCATCCTTATTTGGTTATACCCGGAATAGGCGTCGAGAAAGCTAAGAATCTCGTGCCCGGCCGTGGCGTCAATCATACGATCGATGCTAGGGAGAGGAAAAGAATCTTTGGGGCATGCTTTATTCAAATCTTTATAATCTACGCACATTCTCAATTTATTGGCTTTTTTAGGAACTACCACTACGTTTGCTAACCAATCGGGATATCTGACTTCTCGAATGGACCCTATTTTAAGCAGTTTAGATACCTCGTCTTTGATGAAAGCATGCTTGACATCAGATTGGGGTCTTCGTTTTTGTTTGATCGGATTGAATTTCGGATTCAAACTTAGCCGGTGTGTGATGACTTCGGAAGGGATACCTTTAATATCAAGATGGGACCAAGCAAAACAATCTTCGTTAGTCAAAAGGAAATTAATAAATTTCATCCTAAGCTCGGGGCTTAGCCCCGTGCCCAGGTATACCTTCCGATCGGGCAACTCGCTTCTCAGCACAATCTGTTCTAGTTCTTCGACTGTCGATCTGGAGGCGTCGTATTCGTCAGGAACTGCAAAGGATCGGGCGACCGCAAAATCCTCTTCTTCGACTTCTTCATACATGCCCGATTTGGTCGATAAAGGCTGCTGTGATTGCTATTTTACCCGGTTTTGCTCCCTCCCTTCATGATCCTCGTCGACGAAAGTATTTGACATCGAGGACCCGTCTTCGATGGCAAACGTTTCCCTTGCTGCCGGTTGTTCCCCATATATTACCTTAACCCCATCATTAGTTGTGAATTTTATTACCTGGTGTAAAGTAGAGGGTACCGCTCCTATGTCGTGGATCCATGGCCTTCCGAGCAGTGCGTTGTATTTCATATCTCCCTCGATCACAAAGAATACTGTTTCTCTCACAGTTCCCACCGTGTTGACTAATAGAGTGATTTCTCCTTTGGTGGTTTCACACGCCATGTTGAAACCATTGAGAACTCGAACTTTCGGAATGACCTTGCTAGTCATGCCCAGTTGGTCTGCCACGTTTGACCGTATGATGTTGGCGGAGCTACCTGGATCAATTAACACACGTTTAATTTTAAAATTATGGACTAAGATGGAGATTACCAGTGCGTCATTGTGGGGTTGCATAATTCCTGCCGCATCTTCATCGTCGAATTGCAATGTTCTTGATGTCGAGAATCCCGCGCTCCATTTTTCCCTTGTGAGGGATATCTTAGTGCACTTCTTCGTTGGTCTTTGACGGGTGTCAGTCCCTCCGACTATCATATTTATGATATGTCGAGGCTCTTCCTGCTCCGTTCGCTTATTTTCATTTCTGTTGGTGAAGTGATTTTTAGCTCGATCACTTAGGAATTCACGAAGGTGCCCGTTGTTGAATAAACGAGCTACTTCTTCCCTTAGCTGTCGACAATCTTCTGTCTTATGCCCATGGGTACCATGGTACTCGCATATTTGATTGGGGTCTCTCTGCGCAGGGTCCGACCGTAGCGGTCGAGGCCATCTGGTATCTTTGATGCGTTCGATTGCCGATACGACGGACGACGTGTCGATGTTGAAATTGTATTCGGATATCTTGGGGGCCTCTTTATGTCCGGAGAGGACATCAAATATGTTTTGGCCCGTGGGTCTCCGGTTCAGCTCCCGATTAAGCCCCCGATTGGGCTCTCGATTATTCTGGCTTCGACCGTCTCTGTGCCGATCCTTGACGAGATTTCGCCCGAACCGGGCGTTTCTCGAGTTCCCCACATACGGTTGGTGTCGGTTATTGATTGGTCACGGTTCGCCATCGGTGCTTCTTCTCCGGTATGGTCCAGAAGGATATATCGAGCCGGAGGAGGATCCGAGCTGATCATCTTCGATTCTAATCTTGGATTGGTACCGATTGTGGATATCTGACATGTGGTGGCCGGATATTCTACCAAGTTTTGTTTCAGCTGTCGAGAAGACACCGAACTCCTCGCATTAAGGCCTTGTGTGAAGGCTTGTACGGCCCAATCATCAGTGATCGGCGGTAGATCCATTCGTTCCATTTGAAACCGAGACACGAACTCTCTCAACATCTCGTTATCCCTCTGCCTTACTTTGAAGAGATCGGATTTCCTGGTTTCGACTTTAATGGCTCCTGCATGTGCTTTCACAAAAGAATCTGCAAGCATAGCAAATGAGTCAATAGAATTAGAAGGTAAATTATGATACCATACCATGGCCCCTTTCGATAGGGTTTCTCCGAACTTCTTTAGTAGAACAGATTCTATTTCATCGTCTTCCAAATCGTTTCCTTTGATAGCACACGTGTATGATGTAATGTGCTCGTTGGGATCGGTCGTGCCATTGTACTTGGGTATGTTGGGCATGCGAAACCTCTTAGGGATCGACCTTGGAGCCGCACTTGGTGGGAAGGGCTTTTGCACGAGCTTTTTGGAATCGACCCCCTTCAAAATCGGTGGTGCTCCTGGGATCTGATCTACTCTGGAATTGTACGTTTCTACCTTTCTGTCGTTGGCCTCAATTCTTTTCTCGCCTGATTCCAATCGTTTAGTGAGCTCTTCGAGCTGCCTCGTTATTTCGGAATTAGCCCCCGATTCGTGGTTGTTCGATCTTTCTACGATTGATTCGCCCTTGCAGGTTACTTCTCGAGACGGATCGTGTTCCGCCGCTTTTGGTGTGAGGTTTTGGCTTTGCAACTGGGCAATCGCCATCTGTTGGGCTTGTTGTTAGAATATATGCACAATGCTAGAGGGGGGGTGAATAGCGTTTTAAGGAACAATTGCAAATTTTCGCAAACAAGATATACAATTGAAAATGTAAGTGCGAAAATAAGATTGCGATAATTAAATTGCGGAATGTAAATAGAAAGCGTACACCCGATATATAGTGGTTCACTACAACTTGTAGCTAGTCCACTCCTCAAGATCACACTTGCGTATTTCACTATCTCTGTCAAGCTTACGGGTGCTCAACAAACCGTTACAACAACCACGAACACTTGAATCCTACAAGCTTCGTGAATCAACAAGGAAGACACTCTTCCTTACAACAACAAGGGACAACTTCCCTTAAGTGTATGACAACACAATTTTCACTCAAAATAGAACTCTCTCAAGAGTAGATGAAGTGAAGAAAATTTAAGCTCAAGAACACAACTTTTGATCTTCAAGAAATGGCTCAAAAATAGCTCAATTGAATATGAAAACTTGAAGCAATTAATCTCTTGATTTTGGATAATGTGTTGTGTTCAAATAAGGTTTAAGAGGGTATATTTATAACCCCAAAACCTCACAAATCCGTAAGACCCAAAAACTAGCCGTTTTTGGCTCCAACAGCTATAAGCCATCGATGGTGCAATGTTTCTGGAAATTGCTACAGTAACATTGCTACAGTGACATCGATGTTGCTACAGTACATCACTGTTGCTACAGTGACATCGTTGCTACAGTACATCACAGTTGCTACAGTAACATCACGGTTGCTACAGTAACATCAATGTCTCGCTCCTTCTGGAATTTTTCCAGCGTGAATTTTGATTAATAATTTTTTTTTTTGTAAAACCAATTGTTTTGAAAAATGTTTTAATGAGTGTTTGAAATCGTTTTAAAACTTTGAGCCAAGTTCTTAAAGACGATAAATAAATCAAACACATTAAAACTCAAAATAATATTAAGACTAAATGACAACTTCATTAGTCTTCAATCTTTTTGCTTCATCGACTTGTTCCATGCATCGACTCCTAGTTTCTTGAAAGCTCGACTTGTACTCACAACAAAGTCCATAGCAATCTCAGTAGTTTGTCCATGATGGTTTGTCGATTATCAAAACCTATAACAAGACACAAAGTCGTTAGTTAAGGTTACATAAACAAGAATGCATTTTCCAACAATTTTCCCCTTTTTGATAATGACAAACAAGATTAGGGATATGCATTCTTTTAGCAAAAAGATTTATTTTGATACAATTGTTATATAAGAAAATACTAATTGTTATATATAAAAAAATACCAATTGTTTAAAAAAAATGTTATAAAAATTATCAATTGTTACAGGAACAAGATCAAATCATATGGGTAGATACCAATTGTTAAAACAAACAAGTATATGAAAGAAATTAATACTTGTAGAGATTTTTAACAAGTAGACATATCTTCCCATCTTCCCCCTTTAAACAATATTATAACAATATTATAAAAATTAAAGGAATATCAGATAATAAATATTCCCCCTCAAATTATGCTTCCCCCTTAATATATGCATATCCTATTTCATAAATTAATCTCTCTATATATATCTTCCCCCTTTTGGCATTAGCAAAAAGACATATATAAAAAGAAAGATTAATTTCATTAATGAAACATGGAAAAATACAATGCATACATAAACATTAAAGGTACATAATTAAGAAGCAAAAATTACAAATATAAAATAGAGAAATTATTTGGAATCATTCATTCCCCTCTTGTCGACGCACAAAATCCCGGATGTCGGCGTCAAGTTTTTCTGTGAATGCGCCCCAATTACTAACTTCTTGAGTTAGATTTGCAAGTTGAGCGCTAATGGATTCCAAAGTCACAGAAGAGGAAGAAGAAGCTTGTTCTGGAACTCTTTGTTGAGATTCCATACCTCTTCGGAATGAATTATCCGTTACCGACCAAATTTTTGTTGCTTTGGTCGTTGGGCCAATGTTCACCGACACCCCAAAATATGTGAGGATGTCCATCACCAAAAACGCATAAGGGAGTGGTTCCCCCTCACGAATTGCGTCGAACATGTGAATTATGATAAATTGCGGCCAATTGCATGCATTATTTTGACGTCTTCAGCCGAGAGAACTGTGTGGGAAAATTTTCTCGGTTTCAAAATACGCGTGATGATATAGAAGAGTAACCTGTGCTCTTCATTCATGTTCGTGATGGTTGGGCGACGATTTTCCCGGTGAAATTGTTCAATACCCATTTGGGCTAAAAATGGAGCCTCATCAAAGGCGGCCCCGTGAACTCCTGTGTAAAGAGTAATATCTTCTCCATTTGTGAGAAGTCCGGTTATTTCGGAAAGAATCTCGCACGAAATGAAAATTTCCGTACCATTGACGGAGGAGACGAGATTTTCATCAACTCTTCGAAGATTTGAGTAGAGCACGAATCAAATCCTCATGAATGAAAGAGAGTTGATTGGTTATAATATTTATAAGACGAGTAGATTGTAGAGCATTGTAGAGAGTATTGATAAAATAGGCTTGAAATCAAGAAATGATAAGAAGAAGAGAGGATTTGTAGCACAAATTTGTGTTCTTGCACTTTGTTGGAGGATATATGAAGTGAGTTTTGTAGTGTGGAAGAGTATTTTATAGAGAATTTGAGCAATATGACCGTTTGGGGGTATTTGGGTCATTTCAGAGCTTGAAAAACGGTAAGAAACGGCTATATGTTTCAAAAAATTTCAGAAGCCATCAATGGTGCCTGGGGAAGCCATCGATGGCTTGAACCTTCTGTTTTTAAAAATGGCTGGACAGAAAGTTGGAGCCATCGATGGCTTGTCTGGAAGCCGTCGATGGCTTAAATGTTCTGGAAATTTCTGTCATTTCCAGAAACATTTTGCCATCTTTGTTGCTCGTTTAATCATTGATGGTTGAGCATGGAAGTGATTATTTATCACATTTTAGGCGAATACTTTTGACTAATTAAGTTCCCCCTCATTTTCTAAATTATCCACATGATGAGGAGAACCTGCAAAAACAAAATAAACGCCTCAGACGCTCAAGTCAGTAATGTTCAAAACATAAATAATTATGCACATAATTAGATCAATGTTGAGTCAAGAATTCCATGCTCGCTTCGAATTCTAAAGAATGACTCTTTCTCTAAGGGTTTAGTAAAGATGTCTGCTAATTGATTTCGAGTTTCTACGAACTCTATTTCGACATCCCCTTTGAGAACATGATCTCTAATAAAATGATGCCTAATTTCAATGTGCTTTGTTCTCGAATGAAAAACGGGATTCTTCGTGAGACAAATGGCACTAGTATTGTCACATCTAATTGGAATGTGATCAAGACGTAGGCCGTAATCCATAAGTTGTTGTTTCATCCAAAGGATTTGCGCGCAACAACTTCCAGCGGCTACATATTCCGCTTCAGTGGTGGATAAAGCAACACTGACTTGTTCCTTGCTAAACCAAGAAACTAATGAGCTACCAAGCATGTGGCAAGTGCCACTGGTGCTTTTCCTATCCAACTTGCAACCTGCGAAGTCAGAGTCGGAATAGCCAATAAGGTGGCAGGATGAACCCTTTGTGCCGATGAGGTATTTTATTATCCGTTTAACCGCAGTTAAATGCGATTCTTTCGGACAAGATTGATACCGTGCTCACAGACAAACACTAAACATTATATCAGGACGACTAGCTGTAAGGTAAAGTAGAGATCCGATCATACCTCGGTATTTCTTGACATCTACTTCTTTACCTTTTTTGTCTTTGTCAAGGCTTCCCGAAGTACTCATAGGAGTTGGAATTGCTTTGGCATCGATCATCTCGAATTTCTTAAGCAATTCCTTGCAATACTTTGATTGACAAATGAAAGTCCCCTCTTTCATTTGCTTTACTTGCAAGCCCAAGAAGAAGTTGAGCTCACCCATCAAAGACATTTCAAACTCCTCTGTCATGAGCTTAGAAAATTCCTTACACAAAGATTCATTAGTAGCACAAAATATAATGTCATCTACATAAATTTGCACTAGAAGGATGTTTTTATTCTTATTCATAATAAAAAGAGTGGTGTCGACTTTTCCTCTTTGGAATCCATTTTCCAAAAGAAATTTACTCAATCTCTCATACCAAGCTCGGGGAGCTTGTTTAAGACCGTAGAGAGCTTTCTTGAGTTTAAACACGTGATTTGGAAACTCAAAGTTTTCAAACCCTGGTAGTTGGTCGACATATACTTCCTCTTGGATAACACCATTGAGGAATGCACTCTTAACATCCATTTGATAAAACTTAAAATTCGTTGAAAAAGCAAATGCAAGAAGTAAACGAATAGCTTCTAGTCGTGCGACAGGTGCATACGTTTCTTCATAATCAATTCCTTCTTCTTGATTGTAGCCTTTGGCTACTAACCTAACTTTGTTTCTAGTGATTATTCCATTTTCATCTAACTTATTTCGAAAATCCATTTCGTACCAATTATTGTATGGTCATTAGGTTTTGGCACCAATTCCCAAACATCATTTCGTTTGAATTGGTTAAGCTCCTCTTGCATTGCCAAAGTCCAATGTTCATCATTAATTGCGTCAGAAATGGTTTTTGGTTCAATTTGAGAAACAAAAGCCATGTGTGTGATTGTGTTCCTAAGAGTGTTTCGAGTACTTACCCCTTGGTTGATATCTCTGATTACCTTGTCAATTGGATGATATCTGGATGTTCTCCACTCGTTAGGAAGTTCTTCTTGCTCATTGTTTTGATCCTCTTGAGGTCTTTCACAATCGTCTGTTTTTGTATGGCTTGGACCTTCATCATCAAGATGGATTCCTTCCAATGAATCTGCAAGATCATCACAAAAATCCTTTCTCGGCAACCGAGAGTCATTTTCGGCAAAGACCATGTGTGGTGATTCCTCAATAGTTAAAGTGCGTTTATTAAAGATCCTATATGCTTTACTACGCAACGAATAACCGAGGAAAATGCCTTCGTCTGATTTAGCATCGAACTTTCCTAAATTATCTTTCCCATTATTATGCACAAAACATTTACAACCAAATACGCGAAGGTGGGAAAGGCTAGGTTTTCTACCTTTGTATAATTCATAAGGGGTCTTCATAAGTATTGGCCTAATTACTGCACGATTTAAAACATAACTAGCAGTACTTACGGCATCAGCCCAAAAATACTTAGGAATTTTTGCTTCATTGATCATAGTTCTAGCCATCTATTCAAAAAATCTATTTTTACGTTCCACCACTCTATTTTGTTGTGGTGTGCGTGGGGCTGAGAAAATATGATCAATTCCGAGTTCATCACAAAAGACATCAAATTCGTCTTTATCGAACTCTCCCCCATGATCGCTTCTAATTGCAACAATGTTGCTGTTCATTTCATTTTGAATCTTTTTCGCCAATTTTCTAAACATATCAAATGCCTCATTTTTATGAGAAAGAAATAAGGTCCATGTGAATCTAGAATAGTCATCAACAATTACAAAGACATAGAANCTAACCTAGCTTTGTTTCTAGTGATTATACCATTTTCATCTAACTTATTTCGAAAAACCCATTTCGTACCAATTATTGTATGGTCATTAGGTTTTGGCACCAATTCCCAAACGTCATTTCGTTTGAATTGGTTAAGCTCCTCTTGCATTGCCAAAGTCCAATGTTCATCATTAATTGCGTCAGATATAGTTTTTGGTTCTATTTGAGAAACAAAAGCCATATGTGTGATTGTGTTCCTAAGAGTGTTTCGAGTACTTACCCCTTGGTTGATATCACCAATTACCTTTTCAATTGGATGATGTCTGGAAGTTCTCCACTCGTTAGGAAGTTCATCTTGCTCATTGTTTTGATCCTCTTGAGGTCTTTCACCATCATCTGTTTTGTATGGCTTGGACCTTCATCGTCAAGACGGATTCCTTCCAATGAATCTGCAAGATCATTACAAAAATCCTTTCTCGACAATCGAGAATCACTTTCGGCAAATATAACATGAGGTGACTCCTCAACAATTAAAGTTCTTTTATTAAAAACCCTATATGCTTTACTACGCAACGAGTAACCTAGGAAAATGCCTTTGTCCGATTTAGCATCGAACTTTCCTAAATTATCTTTCCCATTATTATGCACAAAACATTTACAACCAAATACACGAAGGTGGGAAAGGTTAGGTTTTCTACCTTTAATCAATTCATAAGGGGTCTTCATAAGTATTGGCCTAATTATTGCACGATTTAAGACATAACTAGCAGTACTTATAGCATCGGCCCAAAAATACTTAGGAATTTTAGCTTCATTGATCATAGTTCTAGCCATCTCTTCAAGAGATCTATTTTTACGTTCCACCACTCCATTTTGTTGTGGTGTGCGTGGGCTGAGAAATTATGATCAATTCCGAGTTCATCGCAAAAGACATCAAATTCGTCTTTTTCGAACTCTCCCCCATGATCGCTTCTAATTGCAACAATGTTGCAGTTCATTTCATTTTGAATCTTTTTCGCAAATTTTCTAAACATATCAAATGCCTCATTTTTATGAGAAAGAAATAAGGTCCATGTGAATCTAGAATAGTCATCAACAATTACAAAGACATAGTGGTTACCACCAAAACTCTTTGTCCTAGAGGGTCCGATGAGATCCAAAAAGTTGTAAGGGTCTAGTCGTAGATACTACATTCTTAGACTTGAATGACGATCTTACTTGTTTTCCTTTTTGACATGCATCACAAATAGAATCCTTTTCGAACTTAATTTTTGGAATACCAATTACTAAGTCTTTAGAAATCAATTTATTCAAATGATTCATGTTGATGTGAGCTATTCTACGATGTCACAACCATGTATCTTCCTCTTTACTCATAAGACATTTAGCAATATTTGAGGAAGTATTTTCTAAGTCTACCATATAAATATTATCAATTCTATTACCTTGTAGAATTACCTCATTATTATTAAGGCGTTCTACAGTGCAATATTTTGAATTGAAGGTCACAAGATTTCCCTTGTCACATAATTGACTTATGCTCAAGAGATTATGTTTAAGACCTTTGACCAACAAAATGTCACTAATAGAAGAAGAAGGATTTTTACTAACCGAACCAATGCCGATAGTTTTTCCTTTGTTGTCACTCAAAATGACATGTCCTTCCTTTGTTGGTTTTGTACCCAAAATTTGGATGCATCATCAGTCACGTGCTTGGAGCATCCGCTATCAAGGTACTAAAGTACACTTGATGCCTTCAAGCACACCTGCAATCCAATTAATGACAGGATTTTGGTACCCATACCTTTTTGGGTCCTTTCGGGTTAGTGGCAGATGAATATACATTGTTTGTACAAAAATGCCTATACTTTGTATAACATACAGGCGCTATATGTCCTACTCTATTACAGTAGTGACAAATAACATTCGGATTCCACATGTAAGGTGGAGCATGATTACTACTAGGTTTATGAAAATCGTAAGGAGTATTACGCTTATGAAAATCATACCTAGTTATAGGTTTACTAAAATGTGTACTAGGCTTATGAATATGTTGCCTAGGTTGGACTCCATTATTCCTATTAGGAAATACTACATGGTTTTTCCTAGCATTCATGGGTCGCTTGTTTGATTGATTTTTATTCCTAGTATTTTTCTTTCTATGTGGTTTAGCACTAGAAGTACAAGGTGGTTTACTAGTTTTTGTAAATCCTATTCCTTGTTTACCTACATGTACATGATCAATAAGCAGGTTTAAATCCTTCTGGGGCTTATTGAATTTACTAAGAGAGGCTTCTAATTTTTCTATGTGAGCCTTATGGGATTTACAAGAATTACAAGGGATAATAGAACTCTCGGGTTTGTCGGCGCTTCTTTTCCCGAAAAATTTATTTTCTTCCCTAAGTTTCTCGTTTTCCTTAGACAATTTTTCTATTTCTTTTTTCGAGTCTAAGGCATTCTTTTTCAGGGATTTGTATTTATTATTTATACTAAAAAAATTGTGATACAACTCTTCAAAAGCGTTTTGTAATTCTACTAAAGTAAAATCATAATTTGAAGGATTGTTACTAACCTCTTTGTCTTCTTGAGGAGTATCCTCAATGGCCGTGAGACAAAAGTTTGCGACATCTTCTCCGTCGCTTGATTCGTTGGAGTCGACTTCTTCCCAAGACATGAATTCCTTTTGGAATTGAGACGTACCTTCGTAAGTGATTTCAAGTTCGTCCCATATTTCCTTGGCCGTCTTGCATTATGAGATTTTCCGGTATTCATCCGGATTTACAGCACAGTAAAACAAGTTGACAGCCCGTGCATAAGCTTCAACTTTTCTTATGTCTTCGTCGGAGTATTCACTTTCCGATTTGGGAGTCGTCTTTGCTCCAACCTTTTTAATGATTGGTTCCTCACCATTTTGGATTATTAGCCACAATTTAAAATCAGTGGCTTGTACGTATGTTCTCATACGTTCCTTCCAGTAGGTGTAGTTTGTCCCATCGAAGAGAGGTGGTCTCGACGTGGACTGTCCTTCACCTAATCCTGCATATATATTTCTAAAATACGATGCCATAGATCTTATTCTCAACCGGTTAAGGCTTGTAGAGAATTAGGCTTTGATACCAATTGTTAGAATATATGCACAATGCTAGAGGGGGAGTGAATAGCGTTTTAAGGAACAATTGCAAATTTTCGCAAACAAGATATACAATTGAAAATGTAAGTGCGAAAATAAGATTGCGATAATTAAATTGCGGAATGTAAATAGAAAGCGTACACCCGATATATAGTGGTTCACTACAACTTGTAGCTAGTCCACTCCTCAAGATCACACTTGAGTATTTCACTATCTCTGTCAAGCTTACGGGTGCTCAACAAACCGTTACAACAACCA
>MCJB01050476.1:54495-88421 GCA_002018475.1 Nicotiana obtusifolia
GGGGGGGGGAGCGGGGAGGCTAGAAAGCAGTATACTGCCAGCAGCATTTTAATATGGGATCCATTTTTTCATTTATTCCATTTCCAGCTTAAATGATTTGTCAAGAAAAGCTTAAATGAATTTGTTTTGACTTATATTTAGAAAACAGCAAATTTATTGAACTTCCGCATACTAGACAATAAAACAATGCCCCTGCTCTCTTTACAGGGTCTGCTTGGATGGTCCTTTCTCGCCCTTTCATTGACTTCTGCATATGGGGATGGGACAACTTGCCCCGGACTGTTCTTATGTACTATGCAAATTTCATCTCTTCTCCAGAAGGCTATTTCCACACTGTCGTCTGTAATGCTCAGGAGTTCCGCAACACTACAGTAAACAGTGATCTTCACTTTATATCATGGGATAACCCTCCAAAGCAACACCCACATTACCTTACACTTGATGACATGCAAAGGATGGTTGATAGTAATGCTCCTTTTGCAAGAAAGTTCCCTAGGGAAGATCCGGTGCTTGACAAAATTGATTCTGAACTCCTATTTAGAGGTAAAGGCATGCTTGTTCCAGGTGGGTGGTGTATTGGAAGTCGGAAGAATGGGACAGATCCTTGCTCTGTCCCAGGTAATATTACCATCCTCAGACCTACTGCAGGGGCAAAGAGGTTGGAGAAGTTGATAGGATCTCTCTTATCGAATGAGAATTTCCGGTCCAACCAGTGCAAATAGCAAACAAGAAAGTTGTTTTTTTTAATTATAGTCTTCAGAGGAAAACAAGGAATACCATGTTCCGATTGTTTTCTTCTGCAAGAGACTGATCTGCAGAGAAAAATGAAAAAAAAAAAAAAAAAGAGTAATGCTCCAGTAATACAAGGGCACATGTAGCTGATCTTTGTTGCCTCATTGTATCGGTGTCCCAGCTTGCCCTGCATTGACGAAGGGTATGTAATCCCCTCATTCTGAATTTTGTCACTTAAATAGGATGGAGCATTGAGACCTTTGGGGAAGAGAAGTGTATCAGGTATTGTTTCCGCTTCAAATGTGAAATTACTGTGTAGTTATATCTTCTTTCTAGTATAGGCTTGTAGAACAAGATTAATTGGAGTCTCTTCTATAATGTTTGCTCATCATTTAATCTGGAATTTTCCCCCTTCTATTTTGAGTTTCATTTGCTGTTTTATCTTCATTGCTGACAAAAGCTTTTCTCTTGTTATTGCATCATAAAGATATTCTTTCACTCTTTCATTGTCTGCATGCGAAACTGTTGTAGCTTCCCAATATATGGAAATAGAGTATGTATTAGAATGTCTCACATCAGTTGAAGGAATGGGCTGTTATTTCCTTATAGGGAACAATCTTCATGTTTGAGCTAATTTTCGGGGTTGAGTTAGGGATCCAATGTCTAGTTTTAACATTATGTTTATGGCTTGAAACAGCCTCTCTACCCTACAGGGTAGGGGTAAGGTCTGCGTACACACTATTCTCTCTAAATCCCATATCCGGAATTATGTTGGAATTCATATACAATCTGAATCAAAAAATTGCATCAAACTGAAAAGTTAAATCATACCGATTAAAAAACCCTATTAGGTTTGGTTTGACTCGATTTGGTATTGAGGAAAAAGACATATAAATATATAATTTTTATATATACTTTTAAGATTTTTCTTTAAAAATTTCTTGAATTATTTGGGATTCTCTTGCACGATATAAATATTTAATAGAATATATTTGAAGTGCTCCAATATTTATTAACTTTAAATAATGTGTTATATGATCACTTTCTTATCAAGTATTGCTGAAATACGTCAATCTTAACATTATAGGGAACAATCTTCACGTTTGAGCTAATTTTCGGGGTTGAGTTAGGGACCCAATGTCTAGTCTTAACATTATGTTTATGGCTTGAAACAGCCTCTCTACCCTACAGGGTAGGGGTAAGGTCTGCGTACACACTATTCTCTCTAAATCCCATGTCCGGAATTATGCTGGAATCCATATATTAAATTTTCCATATCCGGAATCCATATATTAATTTTTTTTTTTAAAATTATAGTAAAGACAATTCTGGTTTTCCTATAACCAGAATCTAGATAGCTTTACTTATTTCTGTTATTTCTCAAGGCAACCATATTAACCAACCGGTTGGTAAAATAACCAAATTATTAAATAGTAGGGTGGAGCTACAATAACAAGATTAGGACTTAAAATATTGATATAACTATAGTAGGTGAGTTGTCTACCGACGCTATGAATGTATAATATAAGCTAATTAGTGTTTGGACCAGATCTCTCCTACTAACCACTCCTATTTTATAGTGGGAAATTTAACGTTTAATGGGCAAATTAACGACCAAACATAAAGAAACGAAGCACTCAACATAAAGAGCTTTGTATTTTTGTTTTTATTTTTTGAGAAAGAGCTTTTTTTAGTACAAATTTAAAATTTTTCTATCAAGTACTTTCAACTATAAAAGATTTTATTGTAACATTACGCGTGGTTAAACAATTAAGAAACTGTTATTCAAATTACAAAAAGATAAATAATAATTAGATGCATTAATTAATTTAATAATTGTAAAAAAATCCTTAATTGATTAATTTAATTAGCCTTATAAACCGAAAAAGAGTAGAATTTTTCCAGCATTATATTTCTTGATAGTGCTGAAAATGATAAGAGGCTAGGATGATTAAAAAGGATCTGCAATAGACTTGAGTAGATGGTTGATGCATCATACTTAAGACTTTTATCTTTCATATAGGCATGTATTCCCATGCGTTCGAACCATGCAACAGAAATTGTGGGCATCGTGTCGAAAGACAGAGGCACTTGGCTTCCAATTTTTGGCATTTTACCAATAGAATGCTAAGTGCCATCTCTCCAGCGACAAGACCCCCTCAATCCCCCCCTATTTTTTTTCCTGCTTCAGTGACTAATGAATTATGATGAGAAGTACACAAAACCCTCCATTTCCAGCTAATTTATATAGCCAAATTTGAGTACATTTCCAAATTGCTTAGTCAAATTGTCAACCCACGAGCTTGAATGAGTTGTGAGTATGCATGTGAGAGTCAAATAGACCTTAGTCTTTGGTCTATCGCATTTGAAGACTTCTTTTAATTTCACATTGTCTTAAGACCAAAAGACACTGACTTCCTGGTCATCCTTCAATTTCATCTTAATTTCTTCCTCTCTTTTCTTCTTCCCTATGACTCGTATGGGGAAAGTCCATAATATTGTTAGAAATTATTAACCAAAACATTATATTTTCCAAAAAGAAGTATCTTGCCAAAACACAAATAATTAGTACGTGGTTTATTTTCGAGTGTTGAATTGATTAAGTCCAGCTGTTAGTCGTTTAATCTAGCAAGATAACATCATAATTTACTGCATTTTAAACAAATGGAGATAGACAAATTTTCAGTTTGACACCATTGATCTCCTCTGCCTCCTTTTTCTTTTTCCTCCTCATTTTCTTCCTTCGCGCGTTCAATTACTACGATTGAAATTACTTTATATCGCAATCCATAATTACTGTCCATAATTCCCCTGCTGTCAATTCAAGGCCATATACGTCATAGTAACAGATTTCTAAGTGGAAGGTTGAGACCCAAACATGAAGGTCAAATCTTTCAGGAGATTCATTTAATGCCCTATGGGCTCTTCAGTACAGGACCCAAATTAAAGTTGTCTTTAGTTACCTACCTATTTAACTGATTAATTAATTCTTTATAACGTACTCTAGTTTTTCTTTGATAAATAAGCTAGCAGTCGTTGATGTTTTTCCAAAATTTTCTTCAAACCTCTCTGAGATAAATAATCTTTAGACTAGTCTAATATTAAAGCAGGATGCAGGATACATGGAAAAAAGAGAGAGTGTACAACATTTTAGTTATGGTTAATATAAACACTCACAATTAGGGGTGTACAAACTGAACCAGAAAATTGCACCAAATCGAAAAGTTAAATCATATTGATTGAAAAACCTTATTAAGTTTGGTTTGATTCGATTTGGTATTGAGGAAAAAAACTCAAACCAAACTGACATATAAATATATAATTTTTATATATACTTTTAAGATTTTAAAAAAAATTTCCTTAAAAAATTTCCTGAATTATTTGGGATTCTTTTGCACGATATAAATATTTAATAGAATATATTTGAAGTGCTCCAATATTTTTTAACTTTAAATAATGTGTTATATGATCACTTTCTTATCAAGTATTGCTGAAATACGTCAATCTCATTGTTCTTTCATATTCATACGTTAAAATCTATTAAATTCTTTTTTCGAATTTGAAGTGGTTATTATTATTTAAGTATCATATTGATTTTTATGTTTAATTGCTAAATTCGGTTAACCTTAAAGTGTACATCAACGAAAATTATCAGACAACTAAAAAATTAACTATTATATGTTATTAAGAAAATTCTCCTATAAGAATATTTTAATAGATCATATGTTTGTCAATTTTTAATTTTTTACTAAACATATTTTTACTGATAAAAAATTTAATAAAATAAGATTGAAATTAAGTAACAAAAAATTCGAAAAACCCGACAAAATCGAACCAATCCAAACCGATATAGTTGATTTGTTTTGATTTTGATAAAAACTAAACGAATCCGGTCCATGTACACTCCTATTCACAGTAATATACATCGAAAAACCATATACCCCGCAGCCGCAGAGAAAAAAAAGAAAAAAGAGAGTAGGACTAGTTAACGTTATTAGACGTGAAAACATCATTTAAAAAACCTTCTGAGACGGGCACAAGTTTTGACTAATATTGTGGAGAACTTTTTGTTTTTCTTGGAATTCAAACTGGCTTTTTTCTTGGCGTTCTTCAAAACTTGGATTAAGTTCTCTAAGCAAATCTCAGGCATTCCTGAAGAATTTTTGGGCATCAAGTTCTCGGCAACATCACAAGGACTCACATCTACTCTCTCTAGTAAATGTTCAATTCTCAAGTAATTCTTAGCCAACACTTTGAATGCTTCCAATCTACAATACGACATCTCAATGTGCATATCCATCTATCCTCTACGTATTAGAGTTGGATCAAGTATCCACATGATTAGTCGTGAAAATAATGATTCCTTCTTGACCCAAAAGCTGATCATATTCCATCAATGAAATTCAACAGCTAGCCCTGAAAGTGTTAGTTCGCTTGATTCCTTATTTTCGCTTTCTTTTTCTGCAGAGTCGTCCGAATCTTCTTCCTCCTCATCGCTTGTTGTTTCCTTATTTTCTTCGTCTTCTTTCTCTTGAGTTATTAGTAACTGATGTGAGCTCAAGATCATATATGTCAAAGTTCAAGAAGTTAGCAATAGCTGCAATCATAGTTGATTTTCCAGATCCTGGTGGACTATAAAGAAGATAGCCGCGCTTCCAAGCCTTTCCAACCTTGGAATAATAGTCCTTTCCCTTGCTAAAAGCAATGAGCTGAGGTCGTCGATTATCTCCTCCTTCTCAGGGTCCATAGCCAGAGTATCAAATGTTGCAGGATGCTCGAAATCAGTGTG
This sequence comes from Nicotiana obtusifolia, assembly GCA_002018475.1. Classification (NCBI taxonomy): domain Eukaryota; kingdom Viridiplantae; phylum Streptophyta; class Magnoliopsida; order Solanales; family Solanaceae; genus Nicotiana; species Nicotiana obtusifolia. Next base: position 60,017 of record MCJB01050476.1, read on the forward strand.
TCTCCACATATCATAGTGATTCCGAATACCAATTATCCCCATTGTCGTTGGAGTAGATCTTCTGTTTCTTGTTCTTGAACTGAATGGCCTTACTTTCTACCATCACATGTTTCAGGCATTGTCCAGTGACCCTATTTTGATGTTTTTTTATTGAAAGTTGTAACATTCTTTTCAAAGTACCCAAATAAGCTTTGATAAGGGTGTAGACTTCATTTCTTTTACCACTGGAGTATTCGTCAATGGTAATTTGGACAGAAGGGTAGAAGAAATTGGCCAATCGGCTCCACATATTTTTGATGCGTTTGCAAAGTGAATTGGGGAAGAGTTGCTGAATTGTGCCCAAAATGAACATTAGTCCAGCAAGCTTGGAGCATAATTCAGTTATTGTGTCCACCATGTTGTTCTTTTTGAAGGTAATTTCCACACGAGATTATGAATAAGGCTGAATATATATACGCGGCTACTTAAACGTGTGTTTGTACTTCAACTTCACTCAAAATATGTCTATCAAACACACAAAAGTGACATGGCAAAAAAGGTGCATTCCGCTTCTCTTAGGCGCGTGACAAAATAATGGAGTAATAATAATAGAGAATATACTGAAATTTGTAAAATAGCATAGTACTGCAGTATTAGGAAAAAGAAAAAAAGAAAACCCAATGACGATATTTCATGTGAAAAAGGAAAATGAAAATAGAATATTAGTAATAAATTTATGTTTTTTTTTTATATATATAATAAGAAAAGAGTAGTCTGATTAGAAAATAATAATGATTCAAATTAGAATTCACGATATTACTGTTCAAACTATAATAACTTTACTATCTTCATGATTATATTGAAGGTCAAGCAAATATTTTAAGGTGCAATTGTTCAAATAATTGTCTTTAATTCAAGCACTTAATAAGAAAAGTCTCTAAAAAGAAAGAGTAGAGCTGGTATTCTTTTAGAAATATTTGTTTCCATATATTATCAGGTCCACTTTTAAAGTAATACATGATTTTCCTTATGCTAGAAGTGGACATCTCATCTTATTTAATACTATTAGCAAATAAATTATCAACGGAAAAAGTGCAAACTCTTGAGTTATTCACAAGTTAACGAGGTTTAAATAAATTAGGGTCGTTTTTCCCTCTTAATATTAACTCACTAAAAAATTTCAACATGTGTTGCCTATGAATGTTTTTGTGTTACCAACAAACCTACTTATTATTTTGTTAAAAAAATTTTTATTGTAAAAAATAAATTAGAATATGAGGAAAAAACAATACGCAAAAACACACACAAAAAAACAAAAAAAGAAGAAGCAAGCTAATGAAATATTGGAAACCTTTTTACATCTTTTCCGTTGATGTTTAATTCTAACAAAATAAGTTTAAAATAAGATGGTTAACTCGAAAAAATAATATTTTCATTAAATAAAGATGCATATAAATTTTTTATCTTTAAATATATTATTTAAATTAATATAAATAATCTTTACGAAATAACTAGAGAAATAAAATTAAAAAAATTATTCTTGTAATTAAGTGTTGGGCTATGCTTAGCATGGGCCATCCTCCTCTAGTAGTATATATAGAACAGAGATATGTGCGTAATTGTTTAATTAACATCTGCTTCGTGTGGCTTTAGTACAAGAAAGTTGACCGGTTGTACGCGTTCCACTTTAGAGGATCTTCACTACAGTGTGTAGTGATAAGAAGATGAGAAGAAGGATCCGCGCGATCTTTACTATTAAAAAAGCTCATACTCCTACTACGTAATATTTTTTGTAATGAATAAAGATTTAATACTCTATTGGGTCATTTGGTACGAACACAAATAATGCAGGGATTAGTAATACAAGAATTGTAGTGCTGAGATTATTTTTTATCAAGTGTTTAATTCATTGTATTAAAAATTAGCTATGCAATATATAATCTAAGCTTGTGTTTGGTTTAAAACTATACAAAATCTTCTTTACAATTATATCCTTGAATATTCTTCTTTCTATATATAGAGAAATTTAGGAAAAGAGTTTGAGGGGCGGTTTAGTAATTTTAGGGTCTTATCCAGGTATAGCTAATGCAGGGATTAGTAATCCCTTGGTTTCTTTGGTATTAGCTAAGCCCTCCTATGAGGTATAAGTAATCCATGTATTAGGTATGGATAAATTGAATTGAGCAATCAAACATTGTATTGGACGGATCAAATTTTTATACAAGAATTATTTTACTTAGTACAGCCTACCAAACGACCCCTATAAGAATTGTTTCATTTGATGTAGAAAATATTAAGTTAACAACTTTAATTCTTGAAAATACTAAAGGTAGTAAAGAAAAATAATCTGCCCTAAAATTATGTGAAATGTTTTAAGAATGTGTTAAAGTACATAATTGTAATTATCAAGACACTAGGGACTGGGCTATCTCTTGAGACTAATGTTTGTTTTCGAAATTTTCCAGGTCTCCAGTTGTGTGGCTTTTTCCCCAAAAGCTTTGTGAAATAAAAAGGACAAAAGTGAAAAGATAGACCAACTCGAGCTATTAACTAATGATCTATTATCACATATAGTCATTCGGGGAAAGTTAATGACAATCGATAGCCACAAAATAAACAATACAATTAATAGCCCAAACCAATTACAAGGCCTAACAACTGAAACAAAACAAACATTGGAAGGCCACGAGCTTTTCTCTCTTTCACTCCTTTGCACAAATGCACCAGTGTTTGATTGGCCGAAGACAACTCTAACAATTTTTTTTGCACTTTCCCCATTTAGTTTTGCTTGGATTCTTTCAATATATCTTCTGGTCCCCAATCTTGTAGTATTACTTCAGTAACTTTTTCTTCCTCGCATGACCTCTTTTCGGCGAATTTCTAAAGATGCTCTTTGTCGGCCAAAATTAATAGCCCAAAGAAGTACATTATTTTTCATTTGCAAGAATTTTGGGTTTTAGTGTCAATAAATAATACTCCCACTGAAAACATTGGAAGTATGAATCAAGGAGAATTACATCAATCATCAATGTTGCCAGTTGGCAAATATTGTGAGGGACCATACAATTGTTTCCATTATTTTCTTAACAAGCAATAATCTTTTTTGGCTTACATGGTTTCATCAAACTAGAAAAAAAAGAAGGAAACTTATGAAAAGAAGAATATAATTCTGGTTATAACTTATAAATTCAGATATGCAATTCGTCATTTGATTTCCAATTATGTCTTGGTAAGTGGTAAGGTACGAGGTGGGAAAGTGGTGGAAGGTATATATACAAAATAGACTGTAACTATAAAAAAAAAATATAAAATAGACTGTTATTGTGTAATTTATATACAATAGATTGTCACTATACAAAATAAACTGTTATTATACAAAAAGTATATTAAATAGATTGTCACTATACAAAAAATATACAAAATAGATATTTCGGACTATTAAATATAATATATTGGGCAGGAAGGATATTTCATGTTAATAGGAAAAAATGTGGACTATTAAAATTTTGAGGGGCCGTAGACTAGTTCTATTTGAAACTCGTGTCTAGCTACATGCTTCAATTTCTCATTCTATGGAATTTCTTTTGAACGCCGGGCTCTGAGTTTTTGTAGTAAGAAAATTAGCATGATTTGCACGTTACAATTTCCAGGCACCAATCATTCAGTGCGAGATGGAGTAATATTCTGCGACCGAGTGACTTGGTCACGAAGTATATATTTCTGGAACAGATTAAAAAGATACTGCCACATAGTCTGGAAACGAGGGTTCATTTTTTCATTTTTTGGAATTTCTTTTGTATGTCGGGCTTTCGTTTTTTGCACTATACAATTGGCCATGATCAGCATTCTGCACGTTCCAGTATTCATTAATCATTTAGTGCGAGATAATGTACATACTTTATTCTACGACGTATGTGTCTTGGCCACGAAGAATGTGGTGGAAACATCTTAGGCTAGCTTTACCACCTTTCTTCAGTCCTAAATTAAACGCAATCATACACATTAAGAATTATGGCGGAATAGATAAAATTCATTACCCTCAATCAAAAATCATGGGTGCGAATCTTGAAAATTAAAAAATTTCCGATAGGAAAATGCTAAGGTTGGGGCTTCCATGAAAATATCACATATCAAGTGAAAAATCAAAAAGAAAAAGAAAAAGAAAAAGTCATTCTAATATTATATCCAAACTTGTAACGATTTCCAAAACTTCTTAGCCTATATTTTAAACTTAATCTTTTTTATACTAAATCCAACATACATGTAATGTTTGTTGATCTCTTCTTTTAATTTAAAATAATTTGATCTCTTGTTTCAGTATTACAAATGAATTGGCTATAAAATTTAAGTTTAGCTACAGATAGTAATTCTCAACATATCATTATACTGTTTTTTTCTTTTAATTCTCATTTTAGGAGTACTGAATTTTAACTTTTACTTATGAGGGGTCGTTCGGCTGAAGGTAATAGAAAAATTGATTCCTTACCTAAAATTTAGCATAAGTTAATACAGTATTTGACTGGTTATATTGGTAAAAATAAGCGCTGGAATTGGACCATAATATCCCACTTGAATTTACGATAAAAAAGGTAATAAAGCTTGGCTATGAAGTTTCCACTCTAATGCTTGGCTAATACTGTATGCCATTCGGTAAATGAAAACAAGAAGCATGTTAGTTCCACACGAGTCTTTCGAAAGTGCCGACTTTAGTACTAATTTATTTAATAGCTGTAGTTTTCACTTTAATACTAAATTAATAGCTGGAGTTTGACACTTGGACTATTTTTGACTTTATTATAGTCTTTTTCTTGAGAGTTGTTGGAGAAAAGCGATCCCCAACGAAAGTCTGGCGAAACATCCAACAAATGTTACAAATAATTTACACATTATCTTTTTGTTTTTTTGTTAACATATACTAACCCCAATCCCCACACTCACCTAAATCCTTGAACGCTTTTTTTTATATATCAAACTAAATTAGTAATACGAAAACAGAGTAAATAACATACTACAATTGGTTCAATTTATATTGATAGTGAAAAGTCTTAAAAACTGTAAGCATATATATAAAACTTAAATTTGACAAATTAACATTTTATCTTCTTTATTTCTTAAACTCTTAAACATTGTGACCAGTCAAACTTATCGAAAATTGGGTTGATGGAAAAGTGGCATGTGTTTTAAACTTCACAAAAAATATTTTGTAAGTGTTTTGTTAAAATTGTTTTTGTAACAAATATTTACTTATTATATTTTAAAAGAGCTGGATGATGCAGTTTTTATCGTCATTTATTACTTCACTTGCGTACTGAAAGTCAAGTTTCTACGGCCGCGTATAACCGGCCAATTTCCTTGCGCTACACGGAGCAGACACTTCTTCTGAGGTAACTTTAGCAATTTAAAAGTAGTATATATAGTTGTACTAAACACCCCTTCAAATGACTAAAACCACAATCAGTTCCCATTTTCATATTCATCCTCATTCATAATTTTACTAGAAAATATCTTAGAAAAGAAGACCATGGGATCAATATCATTGACTGAATTAGGATCTAAGCTAGCTGGACTGATGTTCATTTGGGGCACAATTCAGCAATTCTTCCCCTATACACTCCGCAAACGCATCAAACACTTTTGGCAGAAATTGGAAAATTACTTCTACCCTTATGTTCAAATTACTATTGATGAATTCACCAGTGGTAAAAGCAACGATATATACACCCAGGTCAACTCTTATTTGGGTACTAAGTCAATCAACAAAGATGCTAAATATCTCAAAGCTGAAAAGTCCAAGAACAGCAAGTCTTTTGCTGTTAGCTTAGATGAGGGAGAAGAGATTATTGATCAATTCCTAGGAGCTAAACTCTCTTGGCGCTCTCATATCGAAACATTCAATGAAAATTCTTCAGGAAGTAAAAATTCACGTCCAATTGAAAAGAAAAGTTACACTCTAACTTTCAATCAACGATATAAAGAAATGGTCATTGGAAAATACTTGAAGCATGTGATGGAAGAAGGTAAGGTTATTGAGTTCAAAAACAGGAAACAAAAGATTTACACCAACAATTGTAGTGAGGATTGGTATTGGTATGGTAAAGGTATGTGGAGGGACATTAACTTTGAGCACCCTGCAACTTTTGATACTTTGGCTATGGACCCTAAGAAGAAGGAGGAAATAATTATCGATCTCATTGCTTTTAGCAAAGGGAAGGACTATTATTCCAAGGTTGGTAAGGCTTGGAAGCGCGGCTATCTTCTTTATGGTCCGCCAGGGACAGGAAAATCAACTATGATTGCAGCTATTGCGAACTTTTTGAATTATGATATTTATGATCTTGAGCTTACATCGGTTAAGGACAACTCGGGGCTTAAGAAGCTGCTAATGGAAACAACAAGCAAGTCTATTATTGTAATTGAAGACATTGATTGCTCTATTGATCTTACTGGCAAGAGGAAGAAGAAAAAGAAGAAGAATGAGGAAACAGCAAACGAAGATCAGGAATATGACTCAGACTCGCCTAAAGAAAAAGCAAGTGAAAATAAGGAAACTGGCAAACTTACACTTTCAGGACTGTTGAATTTCATTGATGGAATATGGTCAGCTTGTGGTCAAGAGAGGATAATCATATTTACAACTAATCATAAGGACAAACTTGATCCAGCTCTCATACGTCGAGGACGGATGGATATGCACATTGAGATGTCGTATTGCAGATTTGAAGCATTCAAAGTGTTGGCTAAGAATTACTTGAGAATTGAAACTCACGATTTGTTTGAAGAAATTCAAAGATTACTAGAGGAAGTAAACATGAGTCCTTGTGATGTGGCTGAGAATTTAATGCTCAAAAATATTTCAGGAGGGCATGAGATTTGCTTGAATAATTTAATTCAGGCCCTTAAAGAGGCCAAGGAAAAGGCCAACAAAGATAAAGAAGCCAAGGAAAAAACCAGCTTGAATTCCAAGAAAATCAAAAAGATCTCCACAAAATTTGTTGGCCGTCTAAAAGAGTTGTTGAAATGATTTTTCGATATGTTTTCAACTTCACCTAACGACCTTTCCTTCTCTTTTTAGCGGCCAGGGGACTGGGGCTTCTCCATGTATAGTCTTATTACTCTTATATTACTGTAACCTAAGATCAAATGAAGATATCCGGGCTAGAGTGGGTGTCTATCCGGTGGAGGACAAGATGCAAGAAGTTTGGCGTATGTAGTTTGGGCATGTGAAGAGGAGAAACACATATGCCTCAGTGAGGAAGTGTGAAAAGTTGGCGCTAGAGGGGCTGAGAAGAGGTAGAGGCAATGCCAAAGAAGTATTGGGGTGAGGTGATTAGGCAGCATATGACGTATCTTCAGCTTACCGAGGACATGAACCTTGATAGGAAGGTGTGGATGTAGAGAACGGTTAGTGGGTAATCAAGAGTATTAATGTTAGTCCCTTTTTACTTGTTGTTCTTTCCATTTCAATTTCTTACTATCTTGTTGTTGTTAATGCTGGATGCTATGGTTTATTTTATTTTATTTTTTAACAGTTTTTAGTGAGTTGTTGTTGTTTGTACTCTTATATTATTGTAACCGGAAGTAAACTACTATTTGATTTTGTTCTCTCGATCAAATTCTCCGCCTTTTTTGCTGAAAAAATACTTGCAACTCAGCCGCAAAGATTACTTTGCAAACCTTAATTGATATCTGAGGCATCATGCTCTATTTGACTTAGTCCTATCTTGAGTTGAACTTCAGGAGTGGACAATTTGCATAAATAAACCGAAGAGCCATCCCAATGTCTCTGAATTTTTAGATTTTGCTTCTATAATGTTAGGAAGATACAGTTAGAAGTAAGTTGCCGTGTGTTAGATTTAATTTCTGCTGCCTCTGAATCTTTAGCATGTGGCCGGTGCTTATAAGTTCTATTCAACTCTGTTTTCTTGCACAAATTGATATACAAAAAAAAAAAAAAATTTAATGTCTTCTCAGGATTTCTATAGTGACAAATATTTTGGATGAAGTGTTTTTAGCTAAAATTAATTAACGGATAAAAGGGACAAACACTTTTGGACCTCAAATTTAAGAATGTAACAAGCCGGCTAAACCTAGTTTAAGATTGGCAGGTAGAACTCAATATAACCATATAAATATCTATTTGACTGTTACTAAATATTCTGTGACGTAAATTAAGAGTCCACCAAACTGTATAGAGAACATAAATTCCCACATAACATACACAGTAGTAAGTAAATAACACAATGGTATTTTACGTGGAAAATTCTCAACTCACGGGATTAAAAACCACGACCCATACTAATAGGATTTCAACTTCACTACATCGAGTAACTTTATATTACAACCTATTGTAACCTAGGAATAAAACTCTTAATCCCTCACTTACTTGCAATAACTATATTACAAACCTCTATAATAACTCTATTATAAAGCACACCACTTTGACTAGCTCTAGTCAAAACACAAACACATGGTTTATTATTTACAAGGATATCCTAGGAGATGCTTCTAAAGCTCTAGTCAAAACACAAACACATGGTTTACGATTTACAAGGATATCCTACGAGATGCTTCTAACTAAGCTGAGTAGGAGTTACAAGTGAATAACATTAACAAAGATGCAACAACACTAAGAACAATTGATATACGCAATATTAGGATCTGCTTCGTTGTTATGTTGCTTCTTTGTTCTTCAATGCCTTTGAGTAAATGAGGGCGGCTACACAGTTGAGAAAGAATTAATGTTTTAGGGTTCTGCAAGTGTGTGTATCCCTTGCCTTATGTTGGTAATATATAAGTGAGGTAATTAGAATGATATAAGCAAGCATTTGGTACACAACATGCTTCAAACAATGATTGCTGCACTGTCACGTGTGCAGTGCAACAGTTCAGCAGCTTTAACATCTGTAAAGAGTTGACTTGTATTGTGATCGGAGGAATTGATAGCCATCTGATCCCTGTGTTATTTCTTTGACTAATATTATTGAAACTTGTGCCAGACATGTGACTTGTTGTTCCAATCACTTAAAACTTTGTATCAGGTTTCTTATCTAATTTTCACATCAAATTTGTTAAATCATCAAAACAAGAGCACGCAACTTATCGTTCTGATAAATAATCTGGAAGAACAAGAATTCATTCTTCAGGTAGTTGTCGACTATTGTTAATCTCAAGCGTTATTCTCTTTGTTAAGTACTTCATGTCGTTCCAATTTAATTCTCATGATTTACCTCATAAGAAAGCTTTATAAGCTAAATAACTGATTCTAGGAAACAAAAATGAAATAATCCGTGATTTGAACAGTTCTCCATCCCGGAAACTACAGAAAGGTTCTTTGCACATTTTTAATGAAAGGTCCTTTTGACCTTACCTTTTTCAACGACTATTTTTTTTTCTTTTTTTTAAACCCCTCTCAAATTAGGAGGATCTATAGTGTTTTCACACTTCCCCTCCAGCGTAACTCGAACATAAGATCTACAGTGTTTCAACGACTATTTCATTTAAAATGTAAGACAATGCTTTTTAGAATGTTCCAACTTCCAAGAAGCAACGATCTTGACTTGACAATGTGGGAGACGAGAAATTCATCGATTAATTTCAGGGGAAAAGAAAATGCACGATGCTCTAATTGATTTAAAGAAAAGAAGCAAGTTAAAAATAATGATTTACTTAGTTAAACCGATCTAATAATTCTTTTTATATATAAAATTGACCTGATGCTAGTCATATGACTTTTTTTACCCTAAAAACGGTTGAATTTATATGTGGTTTTAAATATATCCGGATTAATTCAATACAAATGATAAATAACGTTAGATTAAACAGATAAAGAATGTAATAAATTGTCAAACCAATTAAAGGGAGTGTTCCCAGACTTAGTAACAGCTTAATGAAATGCCTGCCTTCGATCCCAGACTTCACGATAATGAAAAACTGATGAACAAAAGTAAGAACTTTGAATAACAGAGAAAATAAAAGTATATTGCCTTGCTATGCGCGTTACAATGTGTCCCTTGAATAATAATCTTTCCCCTTTATATGATAGGGGAGTTTTACCCTAAGTACAATTCTAAAAAAGGTAAAAGTTTTCCGTTTCGCCGATCACCGATACGAGCCGAGATTCGCGCCGTGATATTTGGTTAGACACGTACATTATGGCCCTTTGTTAGTCGTGCACAACTACTTGGTAATGTTCTCCGAAGTCTTCAATCTTAAGATCGGCCCTTAAAGATATGGCCACGATATCCCCAAGGGCAGGTGCCTTGCCCGAGCCCTAATATTAGAGGTTCTTCGTTTTGACTCCGTTACAATACGGTCATGCTCCTGCTCCAATTGGCTCACCGCAAGACGAGTCATGCAGCGGGCTCGGTTTTACCCGTACATAGATTGTCCCCTCGTTTCTCAGAGAGTATGCTTGTCGAAACGATGGAAAACGACAAATGACTCTGGTTACTTCCTTCGTACGTTTCGATGGGTAGCCGAAGCGTCCCATTAATCTCGTCGTTCTAACTTTGGACACGTGTCGTTCACTGGCAGGTCACCTTCGAATGCGAAGCATCAGCTATTTCTCTATAAAAACTTCTTCCTTTGTCCTTTTTCTACTTTCGATCAAACCGCTATCTTCGAGCAATCAACCATTATTAGAACCTTCATCAAATCTTCAAATCTTCATCCCTGTTCTTCAATCTTCATAGCAATCTCTAGATTTCTATCAAATTTCTTCAAATTTTCATACCCTGTTCTTCATCTTCAAAACTCATTTCTCCAAAACTTCGTGTTTATTCTGCAAATTTTTAGACTTTCTCTCAAATGACAATGGCAAAAACATTGAAAACAGTTCCTCAACAAGTTGCTTCTTCATCTTCTCAGCTGGCCGCTGGTACTGAAGCGGACCCCATGAGGAGGAGGTCCTTGAAACGGCTTCTCCTGTTGTGGCTTTTAACGAACCGGCCCCTAAGCCTCCTTTGTCGGCGTTTATCCCCGAGGGCTGATTAATTGCTGACGACTTCAAGGTCGAGAAGCCTTCGCACAAACAGTATCGGGGTGAAGGGGTCTCGAGATATAAATGTTCCGTGATCGAAGATGTTCTTCCCATTGTCCGTAACTATTGGGAAGGCAAGGACGTAGTAGTCCTCGGGCCCGAGGACGCCGTTACTACCCTTGTGATAGGGTGCATAAGTGTTTACACTTATCCCTTCATGCTGGGCCCGGTGGACCTGATCATCCTGGATTTTTGCAAGAGGTACGAAGTATGTCTTGGGCAAATCCATCTGCCTATGTAGAGGATTGTGGCCCTTTTCCATTACTTCGTGAACAAGACCGAATCTCGTCGGTTCACAATCGACCACCTGCTCCGATTATACATTTCACGGATGTTCTAAGGGGGACTGATCAAGCTCACACGCCGGCCCAGCAAGGCCCCCTTCTACAGTATCGATGAAGACCGAGACCGTAGCTGGCACGGACGCTTCGTACGAGTGAAGACCGAGGATCTGATCCCCCCAGAATACATGCCATTCCCTAAGAAATGGAATGCGTCTCTTAAGTGCAACTCCTTCATCAAAATTTCTTCTTCTTTTCTTTTGATCTTCTCATTTATGTTTGTGACTGTGCAGCTGTTGCCCGGTTTTCGAATGCGGTCCCCCGGTTAAAGGGGTGGATCGAGCGCATCTGTACTTAGATATCTTCGAGCGCACATGGAACGGACTCTCAAAGGGCCAATAGAAAGCCCGTTCTCATGGTAAGATCCCTTTTCGAATAGTCATCAATATATCTCCATCTTATAATATACAAACTCTTTATCATTGTAGGTTTGCCTAAGACCACCAGAATTAGGCCTTCGGAAAGGGACGAAGTGTGCTGCTGCTCGTTGATCCCTCTGTTGCTGCCACAGAGGTAAAGAAGAAGAGAAAAAGAAAACCCTCGGGCTCCCCGAGCTCCGAGGCGAAGAAACTGAAGAAACGGGTGCTCTGCAAGCCCAAGAGGGGAACCGATTTTCGTGTGCCTGTCTTCGACTCCCTCTTTTGGCTTAGGGATGAGCTGGAGTATGAGTTTGTCTTCGTAATACATGGGACGACCACCAATCCGGGGATTGGGAGGCATCCGAGGGGGAGACTCGCGAGACCGACCCTTCCCAACTCAAAAGCCGATGCGGATCCCCAGGGTGAAACTTCCCGGGATGCCGGTGGCACCCCGAAGGAGGTGCCCATTACAATTGAGATCTCGGGGACGCGTTCTTCCACCGAGTCTATGCTCGAAGAAGCCCAAGCAAGGAAGGAGAAATCTAACAAAGAGACTCATGGCGTGGACGATCCCTTCATTCCTTTTTTGCGGCATGGACTCGTCTATCTTGGAAGACTTTTTTGGGCTGGGCGACCTGGAAGTGCCGAGAAAGAATCCGTCTTCAGAGGTCGGAGGGCTAAACTCAAGCCCAAAGTTAGTCAACCAGTTCCCCCTCCCGAGTGCGGACCCCGGCCGTAAGAGGTCGATAATCATCACTATCCCGGAAGATACTCGGGTTCTTTCTGCTTCCATGGAAATAATGAGCTACCTTTGATGCCTCGTGACCGAAGAAGACTAGGAGAAAATAAATGAGGTGGACGTACCATGCCTGTTCAACGAGGTGCAGTAGGCACTGAATTGGGTAAGGCATCATAACGCTCTTTCGACCTTTGACTTAGCCCTTGATATTTCTCATGTCTTATTTCTTTACCCTTTCGCAGGCCTCGGTACTTCATCACGAAAGGTTTCTTCGGTACCGGACCGAGGTTAACCGGCTAGAGGCTGAGGTCAAGGAGTTTGCCGAGAAAAGAGACATGTATAAGCTTTTGAGCGAGCAACACGAATGGGTCGTCAAGAATCTCAAGGCCCAGCTGGATGCGGCTCAGAAGGAGCATGCTGACTTGGTCGAAAAGGTAAAGGTTTTCCAAGTTAGCAATGAATACTTAGCCATGACGACTAATAACCAAACCTCGCAGGTTCAACAGAAGATTGAATGGATCGACCAACTCCGAGCTGAAAAGAATGAGGTCCAAGCCATGGCCGATGTTTGGAAGGGCAAAATGGACCAACTGGCTTCAGAGAAGGAGACCGCCTAGGTACAGCTTGCATCGGTAGAGGTTCAACTCCGAGTGGCGAAAGAGAAGGCCGACGCATGGGCTCGACAAAACAATGACCTTCAAGCTCAACTAGGCTTGGCCATTGCTGAACGGGATGCCCTTGTCAAGGAGCTCGAGATAACGAGGTCCAAGTCGGAAGCAACCAGGGCTGATGTTGAAGCAGTCGAGGCTCGCCCGAAAACTACCACTAAGTACGTGCAGCGGCTATCTTAGAGGGAGACCCTCAAAGAGATCCACGCCTGAGGCTTCCACCTGTCGACCGAGATCGAGGAGGCGAAAAGGCTTGAGGTCGAGGCTTTAACTTCCTGGAGGCGCTTAGCAATGTAGCGCCAATTTCTCCAGGTGAGGATACCTTGTTTCGGCCTCGCCTAGAGTCCTGCTAACATAATATATGTAGGAAATAGCGTACATTCCTCTTCCCGGACTAAGACTCCGCTTATTGCTGTCTCGGATACCGCTAAGTACAGGTACAACTGCTCGTCTGCCTTCGGAGTATGAAGCAAAGGTGAACTCGAAAGGTACCGTTTGAGTTCTTCCAAAGCTTGCTGGCACTCCGGGGTCCACGAAGAGTTATTCTTATTTTTCAACAATGAGAAGAGCTGATGGCTCTTATTGGAGGACCTTGGTATGAACCGACCCAGGGCGGCTATACGCCCTGTTAACCTTTGAACGGACTTGACATTGTCCTCTACGGTGATGTCTTCCATAGCTTTGATTTTGTCAGGATTGATCTCGATTCCCCGGTTGGACACCATGAATCCAAGGAACTTCCCGGACCTGACCCCGAATGCGCATTTCTCCGGGTTCAGCTTCATGTTCTATTTCTTCGGTATGTTGAACGCTTCTTGCAAACATCCCAAATGGTCCTCCACTCGTAGGGACTTAACTAATATGTCGTCAATGTAAATCTCCATTGATTTTCCTATTTGTTCTTCGAACATCCAATTTACTGGGGGATGGTAAGTGGCATCGCCGTACTTTAGTCCAAACGACATTACGTGATAACAATAGGTATCGTATTTAGTGATGAAAGAAGTCTTTTCTTGGTTGCCCGGGTCCATCCGGATTTGGTTGTACCCGTAATAGGTGTCGAGAAAGCTAAGTATCTTGCGGCCGGCCGTCGCATCGATCATGCGATTGATGTTTGGCAAAGGAAAAGAGTCCTTAGGGCATGCCTTGTTCAAGTCTTTGTAGTCTACACAGATACTTAATTTATTTTCTTGTTTAGGCACTACTACTATGTTTGCTAACCAATTCTGGTACTTAACTTCCCAAATAGAACCTATTTTAAGGAGCTTGGACCTCGTCTTTGATGAATGCGTGCTTGATTTCGGACTGAGGCTTCCTCTTCTGTTTAACCGGCTGGAATTTCGGGTCCAAGATCAACTTGTGAGTAGTTATTTCTAGCGGGATCCCTGTCATATCAAGGTGGGACCAAGCGAAATAATCTATGTTAGCTATAAGGAATTCAATGCTTCCTAACCTCAGGAGTTAGTCCCGTGCCTAAGTAAACCTTCCGATCGGGCAAGTGCTCGATCAATCTGACTTGCTCCAGCACCTCAACCATTAACTTGGTGGCATCTGAATCGTCAGGGGCTATGAACGACCTAGGGACTCCATAATCATCATCATCGCCTGTCTCCTGCTTTTCTAGTTCGGTCGAGGCTGGTGTCGGTGATTACTATTTAGTTTTTTCCTTGGTGGCCGAACTCGGGTTCTTTGGTGTCGAGAGTGCGGATATCGGGGTCACCTCATCGACATCGAACATTTCTTTTGCGGCTAGTTTTTCTCCATAAAGAGTTTTGATCCCTCCTTGTGTAGGGAATTTCAATGCCTGATGTAGTGACGAGGGTAGTGCCCTCATTTGTGAATCCATGGCCTTCTATAGAGCATTGTATCCAAATCTCCTTCAATCACGTAGAACTTTATTTCATGAACGCTTCCGGCGGTATTTACCGGCAAGGTTATCTCCCTTTTAGTATTCTCGCATACCATGTTAAATCCGTTTAAAACTCAGACTGTAGGCACTTTTTGGTCTTGTAGACCGAGCTGTTCCACGACCCTCGATCTGATGATATTGGCCGAGCTACCTTGATCAATTAACACACACTTAAATCGAGATTTATTTATGAGCACAGATATTACCTATGCATCATTATGTGGTTGCACGATGCCTTCGGCCTCCTCATTATTGAAAGATAAGGTTCCCTACGGTACATAATCTCGAGTCCGTTTTTCCCTTGTAATGGACACCTTAGTGCGCTTTAACATCGGCCCTTGGGGGACGTTAACTCCACCAGTGATCATGTTAATGACGTGCTGAGGTTCATCTTGCTCGATCTGCTTGTTGGAGTCCTTATTCCTGAAGTGATTTTTGGCTCGATAACTCAAAAATTCTCGGAGGTGTCTGTAATTGAATAACCGGGCTACCTCTTCTCTCAGTTGCCGGCAGTCTTCGGTTCTATGGTCGTGAGTACCATAATACTTACACATTAGGTTAGGGTCCCTTTGGGCATGATCAGATTGAAATGGTCGAGGCCACTTAGTATCTTTGATGCGTCCGATGGCCGATACGATGCCGACAACATCGACGTTGAAGTTGTACTTCTATAACCTTGGTGCCTCCTTAGACCCAATGCGTCTGTCGAAATCGTTTTTGCTCATGAGTCCCTGGTTATTATGACCTCGGTCGTTTCTTCTTTCACTCCTCACTGGGTTGCGTCCGGACCCATTACCCCTTCGATCTCCATTGTATGGTTGATACCGATCTCTGTTCGATTTTGGTTCATGATCGATGGCTCTTTTGGATCTGTTACTAGTTTTGACGGGATAAACGGACCCGAAAAGGGCCCCGAGCTAATCGTCTTCGACCCTAATTTTTGATTGGTACCCCAATTTTTCATCGTATTCTATCAAACTTTGTTTCAACTGATGCGAAGCCAATAAGCTTTGGGGGTTGAGTCCTTGGTTGAATGCCTGAACGGCCAAATCGTCCGCGACTGGAGCAGATATATCTGTTTCATTTGAAACCTCTACACGAATTCCCTAAGCATCTCGTTATCTCTTTGCTTTACTTTGAAAATGTCTGATTTCCTGGTTTAGACCTTGATGGCCCCGACGTGCACTTTCACAAAGGTATCTGCAAGCATAGCAAACGAGTCAACAAAATTATACGGTAAGTTATGATACCATATCATAGCTCCTTTTGACAAGGTTTATCCGAACTTTTCAGCAGAACGAATTCTATTTCGCCATCTTCCAAGTCATTTCCCTTGATGGCGCACGTGTAGGAGGTCACATGTTTATTTGGATCAGTTGTTCCATTATACTTCGGAATTTCGGGCATACAGAACTTCTCTAGGATCGGCTTCGGAGGTGCACTCGAAGCGAAAGGGTTTTGGACAAATTTCTTTGAATTGAGACCCTTCAGTATCGGTGGTGCTCCTGGGATTTGATTGACCTTGGAGTTATAGGTCCCCACTTTTTTACAGTTGGCTTCGATTTTCTTTTCTACTGATTCCACCCGTTTTGTCAATTCCTCAAGCATTTTTGTTATCTCGGGATTGGTCCCGAGTTCTGCTTCACCTGCCCTTTCTGTGGCCGGTTCATTTCTGCGAGCATTTTCCCGGGATAGTTCGGGCTTAACTCTGCTGGGGGCGCGGCTTTGGTTCTGCAACTGGCCTATCGCTGCCTGTTGAGCCAGTAACATTTCATAGATCACCCGCAAGTTGATCCCATCACCTTAGCCATCGTGTGTACTCCGGGCTATCGACCGGGCTCGCAGCGAACGCTGTTTTCGCGGTCGGTAGGCAAGTTTTCTTCGATAACCATGTGTGAGTTAGCATAGATCGGATCCGCGACTTGGGACTTCGTTGGGGTCAACAGGGGGCACCTCATTGTTGGGCACCGCGTTGTTGTTCTCGCCATAGTGGCCGGACTCAACATCAACGTTCAAATGGGCAGATTGGGAGTTTGACATTTTTAATTTGACCTTAAATTAAAAGCTCAAAGAACAAGTGTAAAATAGAGTGTGTTATGAAAATTTGTATTAAATTGCCACTATTATTCTTGGCCTCATGGTGGGCGCTAAACTATTTACCCTAAAAAGACGGATAACAATTGAATTTATATGTGGTTTTAAGGATATGCAGATTTATAAATGATAAATAACGTTAGATTAAATAGATAAAGGATGTAATAAATAGTCAAACTAATTATGGGGAGTGATCCCAGACTCAGTAACAGCTTAATAAAATGCTTGCCTTCGATCCGGGCTCACGATAGTGAATAACTGATGAACAAAAGTAAGAACTTTGAATAATAGAGAAAATAAGAGTATATTGCCTTGATATGCGTGTTACAATATGTCCCTGTGAATAATAATCTTTCCCTTTTATATAGTAGGGAAGTTTTACCCTAAGTACAATTTTAAAAAAGGTAAAATTTTTTGTTTTGCCAATCACGATACAAGCCGAGATTCGTGCCGTGATATCCGGTTAGGCACGGACATCACGGACCTTTGTTAGTCGTGCGCAGCTACTTGGTAATGTTCTCCGAAGCCTTCAATCTTCAGACTGGCCCTCGAGGATATGGCCCCGATATTCCCGAGGTCAAGTGCCTTGCCCGAACTCTAATACGAGAGATTCTTTGTTCGGACTCCGATATAGTACGATCATTTTCCTACTTCGATTGGCTCACCGGGAAGACGAGTCATACAACGGACTCGGTTTTACCTGTGCAGAGGCTTACGAAAGAAATTCTATTGAATGAAAAAGCGAAAGTGAAGTGAAAGTAGTTAATAGCTCGAGTTGGACTATCTTTTCAGTTTTTGCCACACATATTATTGTGGATTCCACCGAATGAAAGGGAAAAAGCCTCAACAATATATTAGAGTTCGAAGCCTTTCCTATAAGGAAAAAAGAATATTGTTAATTTAATTCAGATCACGAAATTAACCTTTGAAATCATGGATAAATAATGAAGGATGCAAAAGTTTGTTTACGGAAAAATAATATTGTATAGCCCGCTTTCAAAATAAAAGTCGAATATATATATATATATATTACACACATTATCTATGTTATATACAAAAATTATGTAAATTTTAAACACACTTTTTAATTATCAAATATAAATAATTTCTGACGCGAGTTAAAAGTGATATTTGCCCGTTTAAGAATCAAGTTTAGTGCACCACGTTCAAGTATTAATGCAAGAAAAAATAGAGTTGACATCCTAGAGATTCAGAGGCACCAGAAAGTGAACATACTCTGAAATTTACTTTTGACTATAACATCCTAACCTCCTCCAAGCAAAATCTTATTATTCATGTTTAGCCAGACACAAGGTAAATTATGTCTAGTTGAGCGCGATGCTTATGAATATCAACCAAGAGTAGCAAAATAGTTGTTGAGGTTGAATTGCAAGTATTTTGACTCAAACCAACCTACGAAGTCAGTGAACCATGGATGAACCTTAAAATCATGTATATAACAACATAATAAACTACTAGTAGTACCTAAGAAGATAAATATGGCACATTATTTGAAAAGTTTCTTTAGACGGCCATAACTTCTAACTAATTTAGCGGGTAACTTCTTTTTTTCCTTGGCTTCTCTTGAATCTTGACTTGCCTTTTCCTTATCTCTTTCTTTTTTCTTGGCCTCTTTCAAAGCCTGAATTAAGTTATTCAAGCAAATCTCAGGCCCTCCAGAAGCATTCTTGTGTATCAAATATTCAGCCACATCACAAGGACTCATGTTTACTTCCTCTAGTAATCTTTGAATCTCTTCAAACAAATCGTGATTTTCAATTCTCAAGTAATTCTTAGCCAACACTTTAAATGCTTCAAATCTGCAATACGACAACTCAATGTGCATATCCATCCGTCCTCTACGTATCAGAGCTGGATCAAGTTTTTCCTTATAATTAGTTGTAAATATAATGATTCTTTCTTGACCACAAGCCGACCATATTCCATCAATGCAATTCAACAGCCCTGAAAGTGTAAGTTTCCTGGATTTCTTCTTTTCGCTGTCTGAATCTGAGTCTGAATCTGAATCCGAATCTGAGTTCGAATCCGAATCCGAATCTGAATCCGAGTCATCATCGTCAGATGTTTCCTCTTTCATTTTCTTCTTTCTCTTGCCTGTCAAATCAACGGAGCAATCAATATCTTCAACGACAATGATAGACTTGCTTGTTGTTTCCATGAGCAACTTCTTAAGAACCAAGTTATCTTTAACGGAGGTTAGCTCAAGATCATAAATATCATAGTTCAAGAAGTTAGCAATAGCTGCAATCATAGTTGATTTGCCCGTTCCAGGTGGACCGTAAAGAAGATAGCCGCGCTTCCACGCCTTTCCAACATTAGAATAAAAGTTCTTCCCCTCACTAAAAGCAACGAGATCGTTTTTTATTTCCTCTTTCTTCCTAGGGTCCATAGCCAGAGTATCAAAAGTTGCAGGATGCTCGAAATTAATGTGCTTCCACATACCATAGCAACTTGTATAATAATTATCCCAACTATTGTCGTTACAGTAAATCCTCTGTTTCCTGTTTTTGAATTCAATCGCTTTGCCTTCTTCCATCACATACTTCAAGTATTTTTCTGTGACAATTTCTCGATATTGTTGCTTGAAAGATAAACTGTAACTTTTCTTCTCAATTGGAAGGGAATTTCGCCCTTGAGAATCGTCCTTCAATGTTTCCTTGTAAAAGCGCCAGCAGAGTTTCGCACCTTGGAATTCATCAATAGTTGATTCTCCTTCATCCAATATAACAGCGACAGACTTGATGTTCTTGAACTTTTCAGCTTTGAGATGTTTAGCATCATTGCATATCGACTTCGTACTCAAATAATTGTTGACATGGCTGTAAATTTCATTGCTTTTGTCACTGGAGAATTCATCAATGGTGATTTCTACGTAAGGGTAGAAGTAACTTTCAAGTCGATTCCAAAAGGTTTCGATGCGCCTACGGAGTATTTGAGGGAAGAGTTGTTGAATTGTGCCCCATATGAACATTATTCCAGCAAGCCTGGAGCCTACTTCGGCCAATGAAGTTCCCATGTTGTTGTTCCTTCCAACAACATAAATTTAGAAGGGGTGTATGTTTAATACGAGAATATATAGATATAGAATGGTGTGATGTGCAAGTTATTACCGAAAAAAACATTGTCTGGTCCTTGTCGGACTAGGAAGTCGACTAGTTTAACTCGGCGACAGAAGAGCCTTTGTCTGCAGTTATACTAGGATTCTAATTATAAATATGGAAATTGTAAAAAAAAAAAAAAATTAATTATTAGTGAAGTTTTAAGCTGTAAATTTAATTGTAAGAAGAATATATACTAGAAATTAGTTAATGCACATATATTTGAAAATAATTAAATTTAATTATAAATTGTATAATTTTAAATATACCAAAAGCTGGCGTTTTCTTGTAATCTTAATATCTTTTATGAATAAAGTTTTAAAAAAATATATTTAATATTTTCATTTATACTAATATCAATTGGTTTGACATAATTGTCTTCTCAAGGTTGAGTGCTCTTTTATGCGATGTTCAAGTCTCACTATTTCTATTTGAATGGATATGTCATGCACAAATATTTAGTTTCTTCATATACATTTATAAGTAATATTTATTTATACATCCATAAATGTTGGAATCCAAAAAATCTCATCAGTATATGAAACTAGGTAATCAAGTAAGATAAAGTTAAAGAAAAAGTTTTATATATTCTGTGTACTATTCAAAAGTATTCGATTTCTTCTTCTACAATAAACACTTAGATCTTAATATCTTCCTCGGGTTACCATAGTCCTTTCTTTATATTAGCTTTAATACAATAAGGTGATTTCTTTTTCTTTTCCATTTAACTAATGAGACTTATTTAATTAAACTAGTTTCTCGGCACGTGCGTTGCACATGTATACCGAGTCAGGTAATTTACGATATTGTAAAATAATATTAATAATATTAAACAAAGCTTTGAGTGATAATTGTGGACGAAAGAATAAGTTACAAGGTTTTGCCAATGATCAATGCGTATCATCGTGCGGTGACTTAATTCTTTGTCGAGGTCAAAATGACGGGATATCCTCTAAAGCTAGGCCAATCAAAATTTTATTATACATATGTTTGTTTACTATTTAGAGTTCATCAGGTATAATTTCAATCCATAAAATAAAGATCATTGAAATAAAAAGATTTAGCATAACTTTTATATATATATATTGAGATTTTAACATTACAAATGCCGGTGATTGTTTTATCCTTTTTTATGTCTAAGAAAAATTCACAGTCAATTTCACCAAAACCACCCCGTAAAAGTACGTACAGTTGTATGATCACACCAATGTGTTTAAAATTAAAATTACGTACATAACTTATCTATATAGTATGTCAAATCATCTATTTTTTCTCATAAATTTGTGTAATTTTAACTTATATTTTACTCGTAACTATTATATCTTTTCTCCTGCTTCGTCGTTCTCTAATAAGTGGATCATTATTTCTAACATGCAAACTACGTCTAAAAAACATGAGATTAAAATTAATGACCTATGAATCAATAAATCATCAAAACATTGTATAAAATGAAGTACTTAATAAAGTTATATTTTATCAGCAATTTCTTCTTGATATAGTTTTGATGTTGTCCAACAAGAAAAGAAACCGTTAATGCGGAGGAATATATTCCTTCTATCGTATGATGTATGAATAAAATTGCCTATCAAACAACTGTTTTGGAATCTTCTTCTCCACATCGAAATGAAGAAATATTTGTCACTAATATTCATGATTTATTGGACATTTTGTCATGCAAGAAATAACGGTGATCTTCACTTGGTTCTGACCATCTATGACTGTGATGAATGGTTTTCACGCAGGTATATGTACCTTATTTTTGTAGATTCTATTTTTCTTCTTCGTTTTTATATGCCTTTCGTCATTTCTTTTTGAAGATGTATTCTTCAACTCATATGTTATTAATTCAAATATTGCATTGTTTACTACATTGCCTTGACTTTACATATTCCTATCCTGCTATATGCATTCTATATTATAAGTTTTACCCAGGATATATATGAGTATGATCCAAAAAGTCATTTTGAAATCATATCTCCAGCGACTCCTCAAGTGTTATTCTCCATTACAAGCAGTGAGAAGTCTTTGAAAATGATAACATAATATTTTCAAAAAGAAACCCA
The DNA here is from genome assembly GCA_002018475.1 of Nicotiana obtusifolia. Lineage (NCBI taxonomy): Eukaryota > Viridiplantae > Streptophyta > Magnoliopsida > Solanales > Solanaceae > Nicotiana > Nicotiana obtusifolia. Next base: position 82,326 of record MCJB01050476.1, read on the forward strand.
TGGAAGAAATTAAGTGTCGCTGAAGGGGTGCGTCAATACAACGGCAAAATTAAATGTGAATAGTCATGTCTGCTCACTTGTTGAGAATAAGTTCATTGGTGCCATTTTTCAGGAGTAGGAAGTTTAATTTATTTATAGGGTCTTTTTTTTTTTTTTGTGGTTAAGGGCAAAATGGTTCATTAGTTTGAAGGGCATTTTTGTAATTCAACTTTAGGCTTAGGGGCTTCCCACTTTTAATATAACTAGTTTTTCTGCACATACGTTGTACGTGTATATCAAGTAATGTTGTAATTAACTTCATAAATAATATCAATATTATTAATAAAAAAAATCTTTGACTTAATTAAACGTGAATGAAAAAATTGCAAGCTTTTGTGATAGATTAATACGGATTGTCTCATAGTTATTTTTTCTTTGAGGTAAAGATGATTCGATATCATGTGAATCTACGAAGATGAATGATCAAAGTTTAAATTAAATACAATCTTCCTTGTATTATATGTTTCTTTCATTTGTTGTTACTTTGTCATGACCAGAACTTTGAGCTATCGATATTTATATTCCTTTTGAAAATGCTATGTAAAGTTGGACCGTGTGAGGAAATATATTGCAGTTGTATATTGTTTGGGACAGACTTAACTGGCTAAAGATTTAGCTTGTTTCTGTTCCTATTAATCCTTTAACACTAAAACTGAAAAGAATGATGGACGTAAAAGGTGAACAGAAATAATGAAATATGAAGTGCTTAGTCTATCAAGCATCACATATGAAGTCTAATAAAATTTATCAACTTTGGCTAATCCAAATATAATGGGCTGTTCAAATTCGAATAGTAACCGTTAATTGAACTGTAAAAATAGTTTATTAACTTATTGGTATCGGGTTATCAGGGTAATGATTGATAAATATATTGATATTTTATAATTAACGGCTTAACGGTTTAGGGACAAATTACTCAATTTTCTTATCGGATAAATAGCTAGCCCGTTAAGAATTTCTATAAATTTGGCGCCCACCGTGGGGCTAAGGATAATAGTGATTATTTGATATAAATTTCTCTAACACGCACTGCTTCACTTGCTCTTTGAAGTGTCTTTGATTCCAGGTTATAATACAGAAATGTCAAACTCTCAATCGGCACCTCTGCACATTGACAACAAGTCCAGTCGCCAAGATGAAAATAACAACATGGCGCCCGGTAACGAGATCCTGATTGTAGGTCCGATTGACGCTAACTCACACGTAGCTGTTGATGCGGATTCGCCTACCAACCCCGCAAATAGCGTTCATAGAGGAGTCCGGTTGGCAACTCGAAATCCCCATAACGTTGAAGGAGAGAGATCAGCCTACGAATGATCTTCGAAATGTTGCAGGCTCAGCAGACGGCGATAGCTTAGCTACAAAATCAAAGCCATGTACCGAACAGGGTCGAGCCCGGTCTTTCCCAGAAAATTATCCACAGGGATGAATCGATCGTAAGAAGGTCGAATGAAATGAATTGGGGGCAAACCCCGAAATTATTAAGATGTTCGAGGAGCTGACAAAACGGATGGAGGCAAACGACAAAAAGATGGAAACCTACAATTCCAGGGTAGACCAAATCCTAGGAGCACCCCTAGTGTTGGAAGGCCTAGATTCCAAGAAGTTTGTGCAAAAACCCTTTCCATCAAGCGCGGCTCCAAAGCCGATCCCTAAGAAATTCCGTATACCCGAAATACCCAAATATAACTAAACGACCGATCCAAACGAACATGTTACCTCCTTTACATGTGCTATCAAAGGAAACGATTAGGAGGACGATAAGATCGAGTATGTTCTGTTGAAAATATTCGGGGAGACCCTGTCAAAGGGGGTTATGGTATGGTATCACAATATACCTCCTAATTCTATTGATTCATTTGTCGTGCTTGAAAATTCTTTATTAAAAGCGCATGTAGGTGCCATTAAGGTTGAGACCGGGAAATCAGACATATTCAAAGTCAAACAAAGGGATAACGAGATGCTCAGAGAATTCGTATCCCGGTTCCAAATGGAACAGATGGATCTGCCACCGATCCCTGATGATTGAGCTGTTTAGGCTTTTACATGGGAGCTTAATATTTAGAGCTCGGTGGCTTCACAGCAACTAAAGCAAAATTTGATAGAATATCCAGCTGTTACATGGGCCGACACACATAATCGGTATCAATCGAAGATCAGAGTCGAAGATGATCAGCTCTGGGCCCCTTAGGGGTCCCATAAGGACCCTCGACAGAGTCAAAAGAGATATCGATCGTGAACCAAGATCGAACAGGGACCGGTATCAACCATATAATGGAAATATGAGAAGCAGTTGGTCCGGGCGGAAGCCTACAAACTCGGAATGATGAACGACGAACAACTACCGAACAACTGGAATATAACTCACTTAAAGAGGTATTATTGCTAAGGTACGACCCCCCCTTTTTCTTTATTTCGTCTACATGTTAAACTAACGCTTGCAGGTATGAAACAAAGGGCCATACGGGATGTTAGGTCTGAAAGCACGTGTTGCACTCTTTTTCCTTTGGACCGGTTTTGACCCAAATGGGTTTTACGGCAAGGTTTTTAACGAGGCAACAAGTAAATCGTACTAACCTAGATTCGAAAGCTGGTAACAAATCGGTGATAACAGTGCCACTTCGCATAGAAAGAGACTTCAGGATTGAAGGGTCGAATATCAATAAGATTCAATGTAAGGGCCAAACCGTCAAATGAACCATGCTCGCATAGGTTGCTCCAACCTTGACACAAGTTGTACACATACATTATTATTATGCACAAGAATAAATAGAAGTCTCTTGTATACAAATGTCCTGCTTTCGATCAAAACGAGTCCAAGGGGCGCCTTAACCTGAGTTCGAATAATCACTCTCCCGTCCGAAAAACAAACTTACTCGAGGGCACATCGCTTATTTGGCAGTACTCGAATCAAAAGGCTAAGGCCATTTTGGGTTGATATATTCGAGGGCACATTGCTTATTTGGCAGTGCTCGAATCAAAAGGCTAAGGCCATTTCAGGTTAATAATACTCGAGGGCACATTGCTTATTTGATAGTGCTCGAATCAAAAGGCTTAGGCCATTTCGGGTTAATAATACTCGATGGCACATCGCTTATTTGGCATTGCTCGAATCAAAAGGCTAAGGTCATACCGGGTTAACAAAACCCGAGGGTACGAAGCTTATTTGGCTACGCCCCAATTAAAAGTCTAAGGCCATACCGGGTTAACAAAACCCGAGGGTACGAAGCTTATTTGGCTACGCCCGAATTAAAAGGCTAAGGCCATACCGGGTTAATGAAACCCGAGGGTACGAAGCTTATTTGGCTACACCCGAATTAAAAGGCTAAGGCCATATCGGGTTAACGAAACCCGAGGATACGAAGCTTATTTGGCAACACCCGAATTAAAAGGCCATACCAGGTTAATGAAACCCGAGGGTACGAAGCTTATTTGGCTACGCCCAAATTAAAAGGCTAAGGCCATACCGGGTTAACAAAACCCGAGGGTTTTGGCTACGCCCGAATTAAAAGGCTAAGGCCATATCGAGTTAACGTCCTGAGGGTACAAAGCTTATTTGGCTACGTCCGAATTAAAAGGCTAAGGCCATACCGGGTTAACGCCACCCGAGGTACGAAGCTTATTTGGCTACGCCCCAATTAAAAAGCTAAGACCATATCGGGTTAATGAAACCTGAGGGCGCATAGCTTATTTGGCAATACCCGAACTGAAAGGCTAAGGCCATTCAGAGTTAATAGTACTCGTGGGCACATAGCTTATTCGGCCATGCCCGAATTAAAATGCCAAGACTACAAGGAAACAAAGACAATAAGGCATGGAAGTTTTTGTTAAACGGTCCCAAAGGCTATCCCCGGCAAATTATAAACCTCAATTATTTTGGACAAGAAAAGATTTCGGTAACACCGAATCCTCACGTTGTCTCGAGACAAAATAATGTTAGAGGCAAGGTTCTTTCGAGCCTTCAAACATAATCTAACAATGTCATACTAAGGCATTTCTACTGTTCGCGTCACGTATGTTATAATCCTGTCGTCATTTATCGGAGTGATAATCGGGAGCTAGTACGGTAGAAATCTGAGGCTCATATCGTTTCTCGTCATTACCTTCCAAAAAACGAGGGGGCTATCTGTATACTGCTAAAATCGGTATCAACCATACTGTACGGCTAAAATCGGTATCAACCATTACACGACAAGATCGAGCTCAAAATGGGAAAGATTGGCCCCGAGTTTATATCGAGAGGAGAACACAAAGTCAGAATATTCGCCCTCGATAAACACTGTTCCCATGGCCTCGGAACCAAACCTTGGCCCCCAATATGTTCGAGGAGAGAATCTATATCAAAGGAGAACGCAAGGTCATTATATCTGCCCTCGATAGACACCGATCCCACAGCCTCAGATTAAAATAATGCAAAGCCTAAATATCTGTTGCATGCCACATCACGGCACAAATCACGGCTGGAATCACGGGAACTGTTCAATCAATGCAAATCACAAGACTTTTTGTATCTAAAAGAGAGATTCCTCCACTATATAAAGGGGGAGTCTCATTAGTTGTAAAGGGGGATCAGTTTTATCACTTATCTTCATAAAAAATACAGCTATAGATTGGCCTCTTGAATTGTTGTCTCGTTATCTTGTTCCAATTTCTCATCATTGTTTAGCTTGGGTGGTTTGCATTCCTTCATTTATTACTTAATTTTAGTTTCAATTTGATTATTTGTCATTTGTATCAATTATATCACGTATCCTTAAGACCAAGTATAAATTCAATTGTTATCCAATTTTGAGGTAAACGCATTCTTCTTCAAGCATATTTGCTTAGCTAGACAGCAGCAACTTCATTTGAAGTTTGAAGTTGGAAGTTAGACAAAATGATAAATCCCTCGTTCTCTCACTACTAAAAAACAGGTAAAAAGCGACCAAAGTTGGTCACAAATTGCAAAAAAGAGACCAAAAAGCGACCAAAATGGCCTGGTCAGTATTTAGGTGGTCACAAACAAATAGCAACCAAAGTTGGTCGCTAATTTGCGAACAACTTTGGTCTCTACCACAAAAGGACCACAAAAGGACCAAACAATCCGAAAAACATATAGAGACCGACTTTGGTCGCTATTTTTTTTTTAAAATAATATATTCTGGGAAATAGCGACCAATATTGGTCGCTTAATTAATTAATTTTTTTTTTAAATTCTTAAAATAGCGACCAACGTTGGTCGCTATTCTCTCAGATTTTAAAAATCTGGGTAATATAGCGACCAAAGTTTGTCGCAAATGCCAAAATTTAATTTCTTTTTTTATAAATTAGCGACCAGCGCAGATTTATTTTTTCAGCAAAATAGCGACCAACTGGAGACCAAAGTTGGTCGCTTTTTTTGGATCAATTTTTCCAGAAATTGCCTGTTTTGGCAGCTACACCACCTGCCAGCTTACAAAATTACTAAAATAGGTATTTTATGCCATGAAAACAAGAACAACAACAACAAACAACAAAACAACAACAACAATAAACAACAACGAGAATAACAACAACAATAAACAACATCATTAAACAGCAACATTAAACAATAACAAGCTATAAAGTTCAAATGAACTTATACATTATATAAACTGTTATTACAATTCAACGTCTACTAATGTCTACATCATGAGTGGCATCGTCGGATGAAGTGTCATTATCAAGATTATCATCCGATGATGATTCACGTGACCGGGGAATCGGAAAATTAGCGCCAGAAGCCAAGAGAGATTTGAGCTGCTCTTGTATGTCAGCATACCGAGCATCTCTAAGCTTTTCTCTTTCTTCTCTAACCTTCTCTCTTTCCTTGGCAGCTTCTAGCTCGGCTGTGAGCTTTGCTACATTCTCCCGCACGGAGGAGAGGCTCTCCCCATCAAGCGACTCCGCTTGCGAGGAAGTGCCTATTCCTTGCATTCCACATCTATAGCGGTGGAATTGCTTAGCAGGAAGCCCGTATACCTTCCCCCCTTTTGGACCGCCAGCAGCCTGCGTCCATAGTCTTTCAGCATCCTCGTCCGACGGTTGGATTGGTTCGCC
>MCJB01050477.1:4934-43441 GCA_002018475.1 Nicotiana obtusifolia
AAAAAAACGAAAATAACAGAAAATTGAAATTGGAGGGAGTTGGAGGTTGGGGTTAGATGTGAGGGTAGGTGGAGTTTTTGGAAAATGTTTTCCTTACTTTTTCTAGGAAAGTCATTTTTCTCCAATTTCAAAAAAATGAGATATCTAAAAAAACATTTTTCAAACTATTTTGTGCAACCAAACAGTGAAAAATAGAAAAACATTTTCCGAAAAATATTTTCCGTCGTACCAAACACACCCTTTATCTTAACTAATTGCAATTGCTTGTTAACATGCTACCAGGCAAACTTCAATTTGCTGGACCTTTAAGTAATAGTTAAACTTGCTTAGATTTATTAAGACTAAACTATTGACTGACGACAAAGATTTAAAACATTTGGCTGAAACTCCTTCTTTTCTTTTTTTTTTTTTTTTTTTTAAACCCCTCCCAAATTAGGAGGATCTATAGTGTTTCCACACTTTCCCTCCAGCGTGACTCGAACCCAGGATCTAACGGTCGTAGGTGGAGGTACTTTTACCAACTGAGCAATTCCTTAAAATTATATTAAGATCTAAGTGAGACTAAAGACATTGTTAAGCAGATCATGTTACACTTTTTGGAATTAATGAAACATGTGGAGCTTAATCTATTATCAATCCACAGACAAATCAGAGTTAAATAAGATTATTTTTATCTCAGTTATGTGAGTGTATGGATCGTAAACTTGACTTTGTCAAAGCCTAAGACTACAGAAAATTGTGACGAAGTTATGACAGAACACCCACGTAATTAAAATCTGTACAGATAGAAATATACGTACAAAATAACAACAAATAAAGAATTAGCAAGTACAATTGGGAGGGGACATGAGAAAGGGGTACAAGATACTGTAACTACAGCAGGGAATAATAACAAGAATTAGTCAATAAACCTTCAATCAACAAAACGGACAAGCATAATGAATAAAACTGCATGGCATCACCTTTCGTGCTTTTACTCTCAGCCTCACTATGAAACAGTAATAATGACACGGCATCACCCTTCGTGCTTTTACTCTCAATCTCACCATAAAATGATAAATACGGCACAACATCACCCTTCGTGCTTTAGCCCTCAAATACGACACGGCATCACCCTTCGTGCTTTAACACTCTCCCTTACCATGTACAGTAAACATATAACAATAGGGAGATGGAATAAGCGATATCACGTCTTCTGGCAACAATAGTTACACAATACCAATCTCAACTTCAGAAACAATACTGAAATATCACAAGTAGTTTATAAGTACGGAAAAAATGATCAATTTATCAATTAACTAGTCTAAGCATGGATATCAGGATCAAAGAAAGAGATAAATTACAAGAAACAAGTCCCACCCGCATGCTTTAACTCAATAACAACGCATAAGTATTCGTCACCTCACATATACGTTGTATCCAACATTTAAACAAATAGCAAATAGGCAAACAAGTCCTAATCCCTCAAGTCAAGTCCTAATCTGACGAGGGGTGTCAATTGACACCCTTAGCACAAGGTGGCTCCGCCACAGCTTGCTCATGAACTATGCGAAAGGCTCAGATATGCTCTTGGTTCAAAAATATTATGACTTAATTGAGAGATACGTGACATCACCAAACGTTGGGATTTGGCTGTTTGAAAATAAGAGCAAATCTAGTCCATTTTAATAACGACGAGGGCACATTCTATCTCAACTATTAACAGAACGTTCATTTCGTATAGTTAAGGGGCAAATTTGATCCTTTGCCCAAGATTTTATCAGTTTTTAGGAGTCGTTTGGTAGGTTGTATTAAGTAAAATAATTACTGCATAAAAATTTAATCCGTCCAATATAATGTTTGATTGCTCAATTCAATTTATGCATACCTAATACATGGATTACTTATACCTCATAGGAGGGCTTAGCTAATACCAAGAAAACCAAAAGATTACTTATACTAGGTTTAACTATACCTGGATAAGACCCTAAAATTACTAAACCGCCCCTCAAACCCTTTTAATTTTTAATATTCAAGGGTATAATTGTAAAGAAGAATGTGTACAGTTTTAAACCAAACACAAACTTAGATTATACATTGCATAGCTAATTTTTAATACAATGAACCAAACACTTGATAAAAAATAATCCCAGCACTACAATCCCTGCATTACTAATCCCTGCATTACTTGTGTTCGTACTAAACGACCCCTAATAGTCTTGGTATTGCTAATACGATGGATTGCTATGTATTAGTTATACATAGGATAATACCAAATAGGTTGTACAACTAATACTTGCATTAGTAATACATAGTTGAAAAAGTGTACCAGACAAAGAATTAGTAATACCAAAAGCTAATGCATGCGTTATTTTCTCTAACGACCCCTTATAGTGATGCTTATATAGGTTAGTACTAGAATTTTAGGAAGAGGACTAATTAATGAGTTAACGGGCTAATTAGTACCGCTTACTTGGGGACACGGCCCAATAACAATACTCCAACATGCACTATTTTTTCAGAGGGGAATCTATCATTTAATATTTTTTAAAATTTTAATCATCACAAATTGACTAATTTACATTGACATCCAGCAAACTGCAACATTCCTCTATTAAATGTCTGAACAAATTAAGGGAGAATCTTATCACATTAATAAATACAATAAATAGCTGTATAAACATGTTTGGTATGAACAAGTAGTTGGGCACTAATTATTATCTTACTCCATTCTTATATTTATGCAACACCCTCAAAGGTCAACGTTGTGAGTAGATATGTGTTTTCGGATAACAATTAAATTTGTACGTGGTTTTAAGGACACGTGACTTGGTTTGATACAACTAAAGGATGAATGAAAATAAAGACTGAATACAAAATGTAAATTGAGAAATAATACAAACCACCAATGTAGAATAGCTTTTCTGTAGTAAAATTCTCTAAGATAGACAAAATATGAAGCAAATTGATAAACAAAACAATTAGAGCAGAATATACTTTGTATTTTTATTGTAGATTGTGTTGTGTGTTTTACATTTATGGTGCCCCTTTATATAGGGAGGGGAATGAGTCTTATACAAGGTAAAAAACCCTATCTACAAGGTAAAATATCCCTAGAATTAATGGCTTCAACGTCTTTGTTGATTTCCGTCGTGATTCCCGCCGAGATATTTACGTGTCACGGGATTTCTGGTCCTTCTGTTACGCAAATCTGATAATTTTACCCTAGGGTGTTTTACCCTAATCGACCTCAACGATTTTGTCTCGGGCGCCTTGGCTCCGGACTCCGTTCTGATGACATTCGGTCTCGATCTCGGCTTATCGAGCAATGACTCCAATTGACGCCGGTCGTACGAATTCGAAACTGATATTCCCTATGCAAGCGATCGAGTTCAACCCCATACAATATGTTATCCCTAATAAGTATTGATTTGGTTAGATTCATAGAATACTTGATTTTTCATAATACAAAGTTAACCTAAGTTTATATAGGCATGTCACAAGCAACAAAATAAGACAAGATTTTAGAAGATTATGCCACTAAGATTAAGCCCTTCATAAAGTCTAATTAGAATTAGTCTTGCTAGCGGTCGATTAATAGCATGTTTGGCGAAACTTCTAAAATCAGTTATTTTGAAAAGTATTTTTTTAAAATAAAATATTTTTAAAAAAAATACTTTTTAAAAAAATATTTTTGGTGAGAAACAGTTTGTGTTTAACTAATTAATTTGAAAAGGTACTTTCTGAGTAGCAATTGATATTTGACCAAGCTTTTAAAAAGTTCTTCTAATTATATTTTTCTCAAAAATGCTTTTCAAAATAGTGCTTTTGCGAAGAAGCTATTGCTTCTGCTTCTACTCAAAAGCATTTTTTAATTCTAAGACTTACCGGATACCTTAATTTCTTAAAAGAAATTCTTTTAGCAAAAAAAAATAAATTTTGACCAAAAAGAAGACAAACATGCTATAAGTGACCATTTCATATTTATTTTGTCTTAGCTTTTCTGGGTAATGTAGATAGCTTCTTTTTAGCTAAAGTTAGGGCTTTTTATAGCTCAAATTCCCAATGGAATCTATTAAGCTTTGCTTTGTGCTAGAGATTTTTGAACTTGAATGTTAAGTCTACCAAAATAAAAAATAAAAAAGTCTGCCTAAGAGGCCAAGAATCTCCTTTCCAATTTATGTGATAATTTTTATTTTTTGTGAGTTAATATGATAAATTTTTAAACTAATTGAATTAGATCAACTTAATTTTTCAAAATTTAAATTTATATGTTTCGAAAACGATACGAAAAGTATTATAAGTTATAATTTTATTTATGTTAATATAATAAAAAATATTTTAAAATATTAGTTAAAATTCACATAGTTTGAATCTCGAAAGACAAAAAATGTCGCATAAAGTAGGAAGAATGGAGTATAATAGTACAATACCCAAAGGAAGTTGAGTGAAGGACCTAAATTGAACTAAAACTTAACCCCCATTTGACATTTATTAATTTTAAGAGTTTAATTTTTATGCACTAATATTATAAAATAAGTTTCACTATCAAATTACTTAAAAGTTAATCACAGCTAACCTTTCATAACAAACGTGAGTTGATTACATAATAAATAAATTTACACTCATCGTGTATATATAATTTAAATTTCTAGTTTGAATTCTAATTCCTGATATTGCCTTTCTATTAAATTTAATAAGAAGTTCAAGAAAAAAAGTTAATAATCCTAGTCAAGATCTAATTTTGACTCAAAATAAAAAAGAAAACTAATTTGAGTTGTTTGCTTGTTGGCTACAACCGCAAGGCTAAGTGCACTTGAACTATCCATAGTCGTCTATTTACGGGCTTGCACTATAGTCAATCAATTCGTTTTTTCGCTTTTTATCGTGTGCTTCAACTATTTATTTATAAAGTGTGTGAAGTCGAACTAATGGAGCGTGCCTATGAATTAATTTCAAGAAAGCAGCCGTTCACATTAGGAATAGAGACCGTTAAGGATGTACTTGCTTTTCTTATTTTCGTCGAGATTGAGCCGGTGTTCAATGTACTGCTTGTCTAGCATATACTTTGCAAGCCTACATAGAATACAACATCGAAAAAAATACATTGGATAGATATCGAACATTGAGTAGGAAGGGACGCTTTCAGAGATAAAAGTCCACAGGGAGATACAGTCTGTGATCCATCTTAGATTGTCTTTTTATCATAGTTTCTTTCACCAACCAAATTCTGGAAAGGGAAAAAACAATCTGACTTGAGCTCACTTTGAGTTGAAGCAACATGCCTCAAAAAAACAATAATTGGAAATCCTTAATTTCGTTCAGAATAAAAACAATACTCCAGTCAAAAGAATTTATAGCAGAAACTGCTTTTGCTTTGTGTCCATAACCAACCAAAAATTTGACAGATATACTTAGCTTGAGTAGGATAACAAGGAAGTATTATACCTTGATTCCATAAGAAAAGCATACGAAGATCTAGCATAGAGGCCTAAAGTGAAAACATCCGAATGAATTGGCAGCTCGGTACACAAAATATTTCATGTTTATGTAAGAGCGGAGGAAGGGCCGCACTGCAAATGAGTGTGATATAGGCAAACCCACCCCAATGCAAGCATCGGTAGTTAATTCCACGGCTCGAATCTTTAACCTATGATTACACAGAATCTACTTTACCGTTGCTTCAAGCAATTTGTTCTTTTTACATCCACTTATAGTAATCTATTGTTACCTTACATTTGAAATGGTTTTGCTACATTCAAAGAATCACACTTTAGCTGGTACATATTTTAAGAAGCTTTATGTGAGAATTATTCTGATTATTACAAGCTTTAAACCCTAACTATTGAAATCAACATCTATATATATACCGGTAATTTGGTAAACTATTAAACAACAACAACAACAAAAAACAGTAAAATCTCATATATGGGTCTGGAGAGAGATGTACGCAGACCTTACCCCTATCTTATAAAGGAAGAGAGATTGTTTCCAATAGACTTTCGGCTCAAAACTTTGGTGAACTATTATAAATAGATTTTCTATTACCTTTTGCTTGATTGACCAATTAATTACTGGAAGAGGTTTTTGAATCTCGATATGCTTAATTGATGAAATATCCTTAAAGACAATGTGCTCACACATTCCAGCTTCGTTCTATTTATTAGACTATTTTCTAACAAGGATTTTAGATGTTGAATTACCTTTGAACAAGCAATTACGGATCTTGACATTTTGTTAGTTAGGTATACTAGAAAAATTTGAAAGTTACATACAACCAGGGAGGATCTAGTGCGATGATTACGGCTTTATATGAATTCAATAATTTTGTATTGTGTTAAAAATTCACTAAATGTACAAAAATATTTAACTCAAAATTCAGTCTGTTTGTCCAGTTTATAATAAGTATTAACTTGAGATCGTCGTAGAACTTAAATCTGTAAACTTAAAATTCTGGATCCTCCACAATACAATCATTAAGGGGCTGTTTGGTTGGAAAACAAGTTATCCCGGGACTAATTATTTCGGGACTATATCCCACCTTCTCATATGAATAAAAATAATACTAAAATCCTAGGATAACTAATCTCGCGATTAATTATATTGCGATTTTATCCCAACCAAACGTAAGATAAACTCATATCAAATTTAATCCCGAAATTAATTATCTCGTATCACTTGTAACAAATGAGCCCTGAGTGGTAAATGGTAAAATATTACTCTCGTCTCTTGTTTGGTGACTGGACATTATATTACCGTTGGAACATAGGAGAAAAGAAAGATTTTAGCTTCGTCTTTGTTGGGAAATTCAAATTGCCAAACACTATTTGGCATCACGTTGTAGTATTTGGTAACAGTTATGTCTACTCCAACGGTTATGTTCTCTGCCTTTCTTTTAATTATTTTTTTCTCTTTTTTTCCTTTTTCTTCTTATTCTCATCAATAAATACGCCAATCCAGTTCATTATGTTTCCGCCACGTCCATGCACGGAGTTCGTGGAATGGGCGGGCGATATTAGATTATTTTACGTAATCTTACGTCGTATTTCTATTAGAAGTTATTTTTACAATTTCAGTTAATAATTAAATCATGTTTGGTACGAGGAATAGTTGCAGGGGCGGATCCACGTTCAGTTCACCGGGTGATGAAGCACCCATTAACCCGACGCAAATTCTATATAATTATATAGAAAATACAGGAAATACTGTTATAAAGAACTTGGATGCACCCATTAAATAAAAAGTCTTGTGGGTGCTTTGGTTAAGAGGTGAGAATAGAGTGCACAAATATGAAGTGGTTAAGGGATCGATTTTTGCATGAACCAATTTTTTTATATGGCCAGAGAGTGAGCACCCACGACCTTAAAATCCTGGATCCGCCACTGAATAGTTGTACACTATTCTTTTTTGCTTTTTGTTACAAACATAACTCCTCAGATGTCAACGTTGTAAGGCTCTAGGTTTCCCTTACAAGTATTAAATTAATATCTCTGGAAAAATCCAGGTAAAAAGATCTTACTATATTAAGTATAATGAGTGAACCTTGGCCCTAACTCAACCCCAAAAGCTAGTCGATGTGGGACAACTCAACACATCCCCTCACGCCCAGGCCTGCATTCTGGAGTGTGGACAACATAAATGGAGGCCCAACATCGGTAATAATAATTGGGATGGGCCTGACTCTGATACTATGATAAATGGACCTTCGGCCTAATTCAACCCCAAAAGCTAGTTTATGAGATGAGGATTGCCCAAGACCATATAAGAAGACAAAAGACCTCAAATTCCACCAATGTAGGATAATTCAACTGTTACGAGTATTAAATCAATTTCACTCATAGAATACATGATTTTTGCTATATAAAATTGCCTAAGCTAATTCAAACACGTCAGAAAGAATAAAGTAAGTCAAATTTTTGGAAGATATGGTTAAAGCCCTAATGAAGATTAAAGAATTGAATGACTTGATCAATTTCTTGCGAGTAATCAATTTAGCTTTACCTTTTCTAGGTAAAGTGGTTAGCTTTTTTAGCTTAAAGTTAGGCTTTGTTGTCATAGCTTTAATTCCCAATGGAATCTATTAATCTTGCTCTTTCCTAGAGACTTCTCCTATACTCTTAGGTTGAATGATATGGAAATCGGGATTAGGTAAAAGGTTAGTAGGTAGTCTGGAACACCGTATTTGTTCCTTAATTATTTTTCATATTATTATTATTATTATTATTATTATTATTGTATTATCTTATTCTTCAGTTTCTATTACTACATGTTGTTTCCTTTGCTTTGGTTATCTTGTGGCTTTGTTATTTTATTACCGTTACTATTCCTGTCTTCACTATTTTCAACATAACTTTTCACTATCATTTTTTTTTTTCAAACTTGCTTTGAAATATTTTTCCTGAACCGAAGGTCTATCGAAAGCTACATCTCTCTACCTTCACATGGTAAAAGTAAAGTTTTCGTTTGCAATACTCTCTTCAAACCCCACATACAAAAATACACAGAGTGTATTGTTGTTGTTGTATTTGCATAATAGCATTCTAAGAATCTTAAGTGTCTGAAACTATGTATTATTGTATGTTAATATATTTAATTAGACATAAATTTAAGAAATAAAATTATTTAAAATTTTTGAATTAAAATCTTGAATCCGTCTTTATTCCCACCTCAAAGTAAAACTACAAAGAGAGTAAAGAATTAGAAGTGCATAATCCTAGTCGACATAATTAACTTGCAGAAGTTGTAAACTACGAAAGTCGACCATTTCCTAATCCAAGTGACATCACAAAAGTTGACCTCAACCAACCAATTTAAAAGTCCAATCTTTGTTGAACGTTTCTATATAAATAGATCATTTGGAAATCTACAATTACGTTACCATACTCCAGTCAAAACTAAATAACACAATCTTAATACTCAAACATATTTTTCTCTTCATTTCGACAAATATAAATAACAACAAACTCAGTATAAATCGCAGATGAAATCTGAAGAAAATAGTGTATTCAAACTTTACACCTATCTTGAGAAGGTAAAGAAGTTTATGATAGACTCTCGGCTGAAGAAAGATGAAAAAGAAAACAATAACATTGACAAAATAATAAAAAAACCAAAACGAAACAAACAACATTTAGCGATAGCAATAGCCAATACAAAAACTTGATAAAAACACTTAAGTCAACAAGGAAGAATCAGAGCTTGATTCCACAAGAAGTGAATCTCCCAAAATTTGAGGCATCCATTAGCTAGCCAACTTGAAAGAGATGTTAAAACAATCATATTATTCTATTCACTTCATACCAATTTAACACCAGTAAAACCAAAAGTCGTCATTTCTTTCTTTTAACTCTGTATTGAGTCAAACTAATTCATATAAATTAAAAATGAAATAAAGGTTAATAAATAAACAAATAATATCATACTTAATATGATCTCACAAATAGACTCCTACCTTGTATAACATAAAAAAAAATGTTTAACAGATTTGACAAATATCCTGAGCGAGCCTCCCATAGAGGCAAGTGAAGTTGGTTAGCCATCTACATAAGTAGAAGCATTCAAGAATCACTTGACAGTTCTTATTTCAATTTTCCGAGACTTAACCGTAATACTTATCCAAAGACAGGACAAGTTAAAAGAGTTTCGATAGTTACACTTTCTGTCTCGCGTAAGAAAGAGAGTTTAGAGTGCCATACGAAGAACCTTAGAGATTTGGTAAGGAAGTTAACTTTTCTTCATAGGATAATTTCACCAACTACAAGAGATATCAAAAGACAGAGATCTGAAAAAAGAGAACAGAAAAGAATCCATGGCTTGAGACCTGTTTTAGTTACAAACTTGTTTACAAACCTAAAATTAGAAACTGATGATCAATCATCCTTCAAAGGCTAAAAATGAACAGAAAAACAACAAAAACAGGAAAAATTGAATACATCCAACCAACAAGAAAAACAGCCAATATATAAATAGAAATTTCGATTATCTTAATTATATCACACAAACCTAATTAGTCATTGAGCTTTTTTTAAGGTAATTTTTCAATGAATCGTTTCTATACTCTTGCTCAGCTCTTCCAACTTCTTCATCCTCATTTTCTCGCTTTCGCCCACCAACTATACGTAAAATAAACACATACATACAGATTAGATACATAGAAAAGAGTTCTAAATACATAGAGAAAATTATTTGAAACAAGAAAATCAATAAATTCAGTAAATATATATTTACCTCCATCAATCTTGATATAAGCTGTACTTTTTCCTTATGTTTTTCATTGAAGGCCTCAAGTGCTTCTTTGTATTCTCTTTCCTGTAGTCCCATATTGAAATAATTCATCAAGATAATTTTATCAGTAAGTATTAAATCACATCTCAGCAGTTTATATTAGTCACTAACAAATAAACAATTTAACGGAAAATAAATAATGCGCTTTTTTCAAATTTTTCCGGTCAGCCGAAATTAATTAGGGGCACTAACCCTAATAAACAAAATATATATACTGATTATGAATAGTAAATTTATATTTATAGTTAATATACAAAACAATATTTCCCGGCTATTATTTTTTAAGGCAGCCCAAAAATGTAATTAAACAAATTGCAGAAAGTAGTGGGTTGTCTATCGATGTTATAAGATAAACAATCATTATATCATCATAGGTCTAACCCATCATAGCTATTTAGGCATACTTGGTCGTCAAATTTGGATGACCAAGAGTGTACACCTTTTCTATGAGGAAGTAAGGTTTATGTCCCCGCCATTTCTATACTTTATGTTATATATATGAAAATTGTGAATTTGACCAAAAAAAAAAAAAAAAAAAAAAAAAAAGAAGGGAAATATATTTTATACCTTCTTCTGGCAAGTTTGTCCCAGAGGTTTTAACTCTTTGTTGACTGCATCAATCCTCTTTCTGACCGTTGAAACTTCTTTCTTCATTGGATCTGCTAATGCTTCTAATTCCTGATAATTTATTTGTAATTTAATGTTATATATATACATGTATTGTATAAACTTTGAATAAAACTTAATATTTTTTTTTTCCTTTTTTCCTATTAATTACTCATCAGAGCTACCATTTCCAACAGTCGAAATTACCAAAATTTTATACCAATTTTAACCTTCCAGATTTATCAAATTGTGTAGTGTGGTACAGGTTTCAAACACAATAATAAGCTGAAAAAACTAATTTAAAGAGGGAAATAATACTGATAAATGGACCTTATGAGACGAGGATTGCTAAAGAACATATAAGGAGACCAAAGACCTCAAATCTCATCGATGTAGGACAACTCAACACACCCCTTCACGCCCAGGCCTGCACTCTGGAGCGTGGACAACATAAATGGGAGCCCAACATCGGTAATAATAATTGAGATGGGCCTGGCTCTGATACCATGATAAATGGACCTTGGGCCTAACTCAACCCTAAGCTAGGGGTTGAGTTAGGCCCAAGGTGTCTCCTTATATGGTTTTGAGCAATCCTCGTCTCATAAGCTAACTTTTGGGGTTGAGTTAGGCTCAAGGTCCATTTATAAAATACGGATCAGAGTTCTTTTGGCTCAAAAAAAAGTAGGAAAATCCCAGAAAGTGAAAGGGGAAAAAAAGGACAGAAATGCAAATCTAGATTTTGTTGAAATAAAGAAACAAATCTGTGTTCCAAATAATTAATCCTTCTGTTTTTTTTCTCTCTAAATTTATGGTAAATTAAATTTCTCATTTTCCTTCACATATTAACACGACAATTTTCAATTAAACTAGCAATACCTTGCCCTAATTTTCTAATTTTCACCGTAACATGTCAAAAAACAAACAAAACCCAAAACAAATCTAAAGATTTTTCAAGTTCTTGAGCTAAATATCAAAACCTTATACCACAAAAAGAAAAAATTAATATTCAGAAAATTAAATGCTTTAGCCAAAAAAAAAAAAAAAAAAAGGGAAAACAAACCTCGCGAATAATGGCCAAACGGCGAGTTTCTTCTTCAATACGACCCAACTGAGCTTGAACTTTCTCTCTAACTTCAAGTTTCTTTTTCTCAATCTCTTCTTCTTTAGCTTTGAAAGTTGAAAGTGCAGATTTAGACATTTCTTCATCTTCCTTTGTTAATGTCCCATTAAAACTCAAATTCCCTGATATTTGACTTGTTGATTGCATCAGTGTTTGCAGCTGTTGTTGATTCTGCATATTTTCTTTAGCAAGTTGAAAACTCTTCTTCTTGTTTCAATTCTTCTCTTGTTTTTTCTCTCTTTTGTTTTCTCCACTATCTTTTTCTTTTTGCTTTGGTTATGATTGGAATGGACCCTTTTTTTTTCTCTATACTGTTGCAGGGCTGTGCTTATGTACAATACAAAGGGACTGGGGCTGGGGTATGGACAGGCCAGGCCTTATTGTTTAAAGTTATTATGACAGCACCATTTCAATATTGTATTTTATTCTTTTTTTGTGTGACCTGTAAAGCACGAGAGTCTTGATGTAACTGGTAAAATTATTATCATATGATCAAAGAGTCACAAATTCGATCCGTGAAAGCAGCATATTGCAAAAATACAAGGTATGAATATGTACATTACACCTTTATGGTCCGCTACTTTTCCGGACCCCACGCGTAACGGGAGTTTAGTGTAATGAGCTGTCCTTTTTTTGTGACCCACAAAAGAGAGGGAAAAGTATAAATAAGTAAATATTATGGGTGATTTCTAAGTAAAGATTTTGGTGGTATAGATAGGTTGTTTCTATCTATAAATGGTAAGGTTGCTGTCATGTGACCAGGAGGTCACGGGTTCGACCCGTGAAAACAGTCTCTTACAGAAATATAAGATAAAACTACATACAATAGAACCTCGTGGTCCGATCCTTTCCCGCAACCCACACATAGCAGGAGTTTAGTGCACCGATTGCCCTTTTTCTTTGTGACCCACAAAAGAGGGTGAAAAGTATAAATAATTAAATATTGTGGGTGATTTTCTAAGTATAGACTTAGGTGGTATCGCTCTTAATTATAGGTCTCTGGTTCGAGCTTTAAGAATACAAAAATATCCTGATAGAGAGCGCTTCTTTCTTTAATGGCTCATACACGATGCGAATTCAAAACAATCGGAGCCAAGCAGACATCGTATTTTGAGTGAAAACAAAAAGGAAAAGGAATCTTTATGCAAATAGTTAGTCAGATTCACTGTTACTTTTCCTAGATGGTATACATAGATTAAGCACAAATTATATACAATATGACTTATAATTATAAATTTGCATGTTATTTTTTGTTTAAACGATTGAGTGACGAGAATTAGAATTATTTATTTCATAAGAAAATATATATGATTCTACTGGAAAAGCAAAAAAAAAAAAAAAAAAAAAAATAAGGAAATGTTCCAACCACCAACAAGGCAACTATTCATAAAAGAAGCATTGGACATGAATTTCATCACTTTTGCTGATTTTATTGTCTTAACCAATTTCAAAGCTTGTCTCTTCTCAATTTCTTTAGTATTATATACATTAGCTAATATTTTTTTTATTTTTCCTTTAGTGTTTGGTACCTGTTTTGAAGTCTTAACAAATTTGAATCCACATCGATAATGTTAGTTAAGGAGGAGAAAAGTATGAAGGATATACACATATATGTGATATTACTTAGATGAGCTTAACTCCCTCGTATTAAGTTAAACCTCAGTTGGTAGTCTACGTAACTAGAGTTAGCTAATTTATTATTAGTGTGTACAACTGTATTAGCTAAGGGTTAGAAAGTTAGTTGCATATATACAGTAGCGGATCCAGGATTTTAGTTTCGTGGGTGCTTAACTTTTCTTGACGTAAAGTTACTATCAATCCCATCATATAAGTATGCAACTATTTAAATACAATGAAAAAAAGTTTAATTAGAAAACCATGATACTAATATTATAGACGCCGTGAAACTGTGATGGATAACACAATTAGCAAGAAAAAGATCTATGGATTTTGCGGTTCGGGAAGGATTCTTTGTTTTTTCTAAAGCAAATTTTCTTTTTCTTTCTTTGCTATAATTAATTAGATAAAGTAAGAAAAGAAAAACAAAGAAAAAAAAAAGATAAAACAAAGTCAGAAGCAAAAGAATAAAAGTAATATTGGCTCAAAAAAATCGCTAGTGAAAACTGAAAAGAATAAAAAGAGGACCTCATAAAACAAAATCAGAAGCAAAAAAATAAAAGTAATATTGGCTCAAAAAAGTCGCTAGTGAAAACTGAAAAGAACAAAAAGAGGACCTCATGACTGGGGTAAAAGAAAATGCTTGACAATATAAGAAAAAATTGAGGGAAAAAAACTTGCAATGAGTGAGATTCAATCTTTCACCCTTTGGCTTTTATAGTGCTCCAGCAGCCATCATAAACCAAAGCACCCACCTAGCTCTTTATTACTTGGGTGCTTGCTGATTTATTCTATCCTTTTTCTTAAATTCTCTATATAGCTATACATACTCCTAGTCGAGGTTAATGGATGCTCGAGCACCTGAAACAATACATATAGATCCGCCCCTGCATATATACATATGCTCATGCAATCGAGTAGCTTGTTCATTAAGCTGTATGAAATCCTCTTTTCGGTTGCTCTTAATTTGCTCTCCTCTGCGCTTACAATCGCAATACTCATTTGATGTTAACTTCAATTCACGAATTTAATATAAAGTTCTCTCTATCAAAAGCGATAAAAACTAAAGATCTTGAGCGACTGATCTGGCAGAACAACTCAAAAGATAAAGAAGTATCGTTAATCTCTTCATGCTCGTTCCAATCTAAGTTCATGCAATTTATTAATAAAAATAAATAATTTATTTATTAATTATTAATATTTTGGTCAATCGTTGAATAAAGTCAACTGAAAGGAAAATCGTTTCGCTCTTTTTTATTTAATTTAATTTAATAAGAACTCAAGTACTCTCTTTCGGATTCAGGAAACAACTTTCAGAGATCTTTTTTCCTTTGGGAAGATACAGGAGCGAAACAATCAACCTATTGATATTGGAAGACCCAACGGATTCTTCCAATGTATCATTTCTGGGTCTAATGAAATTCATAGGTATAGGAAGAAGCCCTATCAAATAGAAATTTTTTCTTTCGACCATATTTTGATTGTTAATACGATATATAAGGACCGCTACTACAAAGAATATTACACCCTTGATCGTGAAATATTGATTGCTTGTTGAACCCTGTAAATTGCATGAAAATAGGATACTCCAAAATTCGAGGGTCAAAGAATTTTAGAAAACGTTATCTAACTCTTTGAAGAGATCACATGGAACAATGGTCCAGACTACACAAGACTCTTTCTTATTTTATTTTTTTGGTTAAATTATGTTGAGCTGTTATTACCCAACTCCAATTAACGCGTACACTTTCCTCCACATGGCTGTGGTCAGTGGTCACCATTACTTACATAATATATCATTCCTTTGTAACCACCTTTACCAGAACAGAATGTCATAGTTTAATTAACATTATGGAAACTTCAATAAGATTTTTATTAGTTCTTTCTTCCTTCTTTTGCTTAGGCAAAATGTAACGTAGGTAATGTTTTTGCATGCCAAAAAGATGAACAGCCTGACATGAACACTTGATTACTCTGTCTTTGAAAGACTTTCCAAGTAAGGTGCTGTTGTTGGTTGTTCTTTTTCTTAAAAGTTATTTCGTATACTTGGGATTTTTGGTAGGCTGTATTAAGTAAAATAATCCCTATATAAAAATTTAATCCGTCTAATATAATATTTAATTGCTCAATTCAATTTATGCATACCTAATACATGGATTACTTATACCTCATAGGAGGGCGTAGCTAAGACCAAGGAAACCAAGAGATTACAGGTCCGCCACTCAAATCCTTTTCCTAGATTTCTTTATATACAAAAAGAAGAATATTCAAGGGTATAATTGTAAAGAAGATTTTGTACAGTTTTAAACCAAACACAAGCTTAGATTATATATTGTATAGCCAATTTTTAATACAATGAACCAAACACTTGATAAAAAATTATCCCAGCACTATAATTCCTGCATTACTAATTCCTGCATTACTTGTGTTCGTAATAAAGTGTCTTCCTTTTCCTTTTTCTTTCCTTTGGCTAATGGTGTAATATGGAAGTTGGCTTTCTTCCAAAAATAAGTGTGAAAACACAGCTTCTTCCCATGATATTTTCAGAAAATGAATTTTTCAAAATTTAGTTTTTACTTTTGGGTGCTTATTCATTGAAATGATCTAGAGTTTTAAGCTAAGAGTTCTATAATTGACTCTTGACAACAAAAAAAAAAAAAAAAAAAAAAAAAGCGACAAATGCAGGTCTTGATCAATTTTGCGACTATTTCATGGGTCATTATAAACTAGAGTGAAAGGGACGAAGTATGAAGTTGCTTGAACTTAGCGTTCGGAAGGTTGTATTCTGAGTGAAATTACTGTAAGTTGTTGGTATCTTCATTGTTCATGTGTAGATGGATTTGCTATTACGACTTCATTCAGACCGCAAACAATAAATTATTTAATTAATTAGAGGGTCAAGAAGTCTATTTATCCTGAATTTCGGATAACAATTGAATTTATACGTGGTTTTAAAGATACGTGACTCAATTTGATACAAGTGACGAATAATATAACGGAAATTAAAGTCAATAGATAAATGGAGAAGAGATGCAAACCACAAGCCTTAGATAATCCTGGCATTGGCTGGTTCTTCCAAGATAAAAAGTAATTATAATTGGAGTCAGATGAATAAAGTAATGTAGGAATATAATAAAAGTTGTTTTCTTTTTTTTGTATTGATGATTTTCTTGATATGCCCTTGAACAATTACATTGCCCCTTTTATATAGTTGGGGGATAATCTTTTATACAAGGTAAGAATGTATTTACAAAGTAAAATATCTCTTGATTTGCTGGTTTAACGGTTTTATTGATTGATGTCGAGATTCCCGCCGTGATGCTTACCTATCACGGATTTTCCGGTCCTTTCGTCATTCAAATTTGATGACCTACCATAGAATGTATCCTGGAATCTAGCTCGATAGACTCAGTTCGGGCATCCTGGCTTCGTACTCTAATTCAATGTCATTCGGTCTCAACCTTCGATCTTTGGTACCTCGACCCTGATTTATCAAGCAGTAATCATGATGAATACTAACCGTGTAGAATCGAATCCGATTTAATTATATATAGGCGGGCCTGAGTTCGACCTCATACAAAGTCATCCTTCTTTACCAACGATAGTCAAAATCCAAGAGTTGAAGTCAAATGCAGAAAAACTCGAGAACAAAAAGTCATTATTCTTTGCCACAGTACTAATTATTTCACAGCTCCAAATTTTTAATATCTTAATTAAGAAAAAACTTTTGGTGTAGAGTTGCAGAAGGGTAGCATGACTCACCAACACTAATAAGAAATGAAAAAAGATAAATAAATGAACACTAATAAGGAGGTATTTTCGTTCTACTTTACTATAGCAGTATTAAATTTGTCGGTCGCTCTTTTGTAAGTACTCGTCTAACTCCCTCTCCTTGATCTCTTCTTTTGGTTTTTAGCCGGATTTGGCCTTTTAGCCGTCCCTTCTATCAAATAGAGCTTTTTATCCTACGTTTTTCTTTTTTTCCCACGATAGCGATATTCCTTTGCTACTTCTTTCCTCGGCTAATAGAAAAAAATCCTTCTTTTTACCCTGTCTGGCGCCATCCATCTCCAAATAGTAAATGCTCTGCTGAGCCCAAATGTGTTGGCATTAAGAAAGAAGAGTCTAACAACGGAAAGATTTAAAGTTTTAGCTAACTTTATGACAACAAATATGACCAACTTTCCAGTTTTGATTTTTAAAGAAGAATCTTTGTCATTAAATATACACATAAAATCCAAAATTATTTTTTAGTACTCCCACCTTTCTCTTTATCATTTTAAAATATAAAAATTACCAACACTTTATTTTACTTGTTAGTAGGGTATGATTGGGTCAAGCTGTACTTTACATATTTTAAAATGATATAAATATAAAGTTGATAGTGCTTAATCTTTTTTCTTTATAATTGGGACCATTTCCCCACTTGACCTTTTCAAGATTCAAAACTTAAGTAAAATTCCTTTCTGATCGAACGGTTGGGATTGAACGATCACGATGATAGTGGCCCTAAGAACCTCTTATGTGGGGCCATTTACGGTGGGTGATCAGTGCACGTAATAACAATCAATTTCGGTGCTAATCAATTGCCTACACGTGAAATATATATTGTTTGAAATCATAATGTTGTTTGTGCAAGACCTAATCATTTTGTATAATTCATAAAAATAAATTCATAGGGAACGAGAATTCTTAAAAGTGGTATTAAGAAATTTGTGCTAAATATAAAAATATAATTCATAAATTGGAGGGAAATGAAAAAGGATGGAACGCTAACTCGCTCCCTCAATTACAGAGGCGGACACTCACTATAGAAAGAGCGGTCAGGGGCACTTAAAAACTTCGGTAAAAATTCTATGTATACTTATAAATATCTTCAAAAAATAGTTAAATATTAGCATAATCCCTCGTACAAATCTTTATAAACAATAATAAATTTATATGTCATGGTGCCTCTGCGACTATCAAACCTTGGGTTCGTCTCTGCTCAAGCAGGAAAGGAATGAATTCTTGTTGGCTAAACGAAAAACTAAAATAACCATAATAATTCTTTGAGTCAATCTGAATTTAAAATTTTTAGAATCCATTAGAAACAAATGAGGATATATGAGTACTTCATGATTTATTTAATTCATTTGTCATAAATTTTTAAATATTAATTGTTCATCCTTCATTTAAATATGTTCACAAAATGTTATGACTTGTTTTATTATACTATTTCTTCTAAGATTTGGATTTCATTTCAAGACTTTATATTCAATCATTTGCTCTCTCATGCCAGCCAACATGTAGAGTATATGATAGTATTTTAAGTACTAAATTGAGTTTCTCAAATAAATAAAAAATAATCCACGCTTGAAGGTAGTTAACCAACTGTTTTTTCTTGGATTCGCGACCTAACTCCAATTATTAGCTCAAAGGAAAAGAAAACTAAAGGAATAGTGATTACTGGGTTTCAATAATTTCTTTAATAGATTAGTGGATAGCATTTAATTATTTATTCATTTTGGTAGGCAGATAGCACTATTGACAAACAATATAAGACTTTGTCTTGTCCTTCTATCATGTAAAAATAGCACGGGCTAGTCAGTTTTCGGATAGGTAATTGAAAAATAGACAGTATTTGCGAAGTTATTGCAAAATAGTCATTGTTTTGCTGAAACATGAATGCTGGATTATGGAGTTCCTGCGCATAAACTTCCAGCATATTATGTTAGAACTCCACCACACGGAAAGTTCCAATATAATATTCGGAATTATAGAGCTCCTACATATAAACTTCTAGCATATTATGATGGAACTCCAGTACATTATAAAATTCCAACATATTTATGATGAAAGCTCATATGTAAAAATTCGAACTCCAGCATATTATGCTGGAATATTTCTAGAATTTTAAGAGTGTTTTTGTTCAGATTTGATCTTTACATAAAAAGTAGTTAAACTTCGATTACTTTTGAAACTGTGGCTATTTTTTAATTACCTATTGTAAATATGACTATTTCTAATTTCCCCCTTCTATTATTGGTGTCTTTTCCCATCAATAAAAGAACTCAAATTAACTAGAAAATAGCTCAAGCATGCTTTGGGATTGAATTGCGAGTTTGACATGATTTCTGTATACGGGTGAAATCGAGCTCATGGTGCATCCTTGCCTCCGACAAGATAAGCCAGGCTCGAGACATGGTGGCAAGGGACCGAAATCGAGCCAAAGGTCCCACCGAGTTAGAAACCGAGGTTACGACGCCTGCCCTCGAGAATTTCGAGGGCATGATTCTGGAATCAATCCTAACGACTTCGAAGAACATTGTCGAACAATCAACAATAGCCAACAGGAGGCCGAAATATTTGTGACCGGTCGGATATCATGGCGGAGATCTCGGCATGTATCAATAAGCAACCAGCAGTCAGTTAATCAGAAGATATTTTACCTTTTATAGAGTTATACTAAAATAGGACTCCCCTACCAGGTAAAGGGGGTCTGGTAATTCATGAAAAGAATTGTAACACACACTCAAAAGCAATATATTATTATTTTCTCTGTCATCAGCTCTTGCCCCTTTTCATTGGTGCCGGCCTTGGAGAGCTCGGCTCGAGGGTGACTACTTCACTAAGGCTAGAACTATTTTACTCGTGTGGTTGAATTTAATTTACCTTTGTTTCTTCAATTCTACTTAATTTATTATTCTGTATCAAATTAATCCGCGTATCCTTAAAATCACTTATAAATTCAGTTGTTATCCGCATTTGAGGGTAAACAATTTCAAATTAAAGATACGGCGTTTCTATTTCAAGAGGTTTTTGAGAAAAAATTTGAAGAGAAATTATGCATTTAGATATTTGCCTAATATTGCTTTTCGAAACAGAATACTCCCCTCATGTTCTAGTTTAGCTTCGAAATTTGAGAACAACAAAACGGAAAAAATTTATTTTATTATTAGTAACAAGCTTTTATTTTTATACAAATATTATAACAAATTTAATATCACAATTTCAAAAGTCTTGTAGTCACACAAATATTGTTGCATGTTTATGCCCACAAATTTAAACATACATATTGTCTTTCTTAAACTCCTGGCAAAACTTATAGCCATACAAATATTGTTATATCTCAGCTATTGAAGTCGAATTGTTGTTTAGCCGATGTTGCTTGATATTTGGTTTTGTTTTATAGTTTATTATAAATATTATTTTAGTCAAAGAATTTACTTTAATAAAAGTATTATTCTAACCTATGTTGTTGATATTACTTGTTTCTATTGTTTCTTTTAATCTTTTCTTGTGCTGAGGGTATATCAGAAACAACATCTCTATCTTTTCAGAATAGGAGTAAGGTCTGCGTACATACTACCCTCCTCATACCTCACTTATGGAATTCCACTAAGTTTGTTATTGTTGGCTTTTTTAATCTATACTATACTAAAAGCACGAAGGCCCTTAGCGAAATGTTGTTCGTCTTTTTTACCCTTTAAAAATAGATTTCACATTATACAAAATTATCATTTAATTATTCACCTAATATTTAAAATTTTGAAATAAATTAAAGTTTTTAGCTATTAAACTTTTCTTATTGGAATTAAGTCAAAATCCTAATATGTAGGACTTAAAACTCATTAAGATATTTACTTCTACTAAAATATAGGATTGAACCAAACGATTCCATAATCAAGATAGAGGAGAAATAATATATTAATCAAATAATAACAATGTGCTATATGTTTATAAACCTAAAATTATTTTTCAAGTTGGCTTAAATCTTAGGGACCATAAATTTTGTTTCCTCGAAAAGAACATTGGTGATGAAATAAATTAGAAAATAGAGCAAAATCAATTGTAATATAGTATTAAGAGTTAACTTGGTTATATAAAATAATAGAAAACAAAATTTATTCAAATTGAGTCATCATTAATCATTTTTTTATTTTATTAACTAAAACCTCACTGCAAGGGTAATATTGTAATCTTTGACGAGAAATAAATTAAGAAGACATAAGATTCAATTCTTCAGTTTGTGTTATTTCACAAATTTTTTAGAATCATAATAAAGTTATAACTAATTCTATTTTTGTCTTCTCGAAAAAATTTGACAAAAATATTTTCAGAAAAGCTCTTACATCTTCAAGAGTGATGTGTTCTTCCTAAAACTAACAAGGAAGCATAATAACTTGTGAATTTATGCTGATATAATTATAAAACTGCAACAAAATTTAAGTATCGTATATAATAGACTGACGATTGAGGAACCTATGAGAGATAGTTTTTTTTATTGAGTTCGCAATATATGATGAATATTTTTCAATTTCTAGAGCTTAACCTTTATTTTATAACTAAAATATGTTTTTAAAATAATATTTATGTAAAAAAAAATTTCAATTCCATGATAATTCATAACTTTCAATTTATTTAATAACAAGTCATAGTCTCAACTCAGCAGAGAGCAACTCCGAAAATGATGTGTAGTTAATATAACTAGTATTATTATATATCTATATTATCCAAACCGATTGAGATTTTATTGTTTATTTCTTGAAATCAATTAATGTCTATTTGTGCATTTATTAACAGAATAATAAAACTACCAGATTCAATTGGATAATCCGACAATTTTGATACTTTAGTTCACCTATTTCTGCTCGTTTGTTCTTTTTGATTACTTTTTCTCTTTTTGTTCGTATCAAGAAAAATCTTAATTGGACCCCATCAAGGCGGAAGCAAAATTACACCAAAAAAAAAAAAAAAAAAAAAAAAAAAAAATACTCAAAGAAGCGGAGGGAATTCAACATTTAATATTTATATATGAAAAAAAATTTAACTTAGCTAGCATTTGAACATATATTTGATTGGAACTTGAAAAAAGAGTTTAAAGTTGTGTTGAAAAATATTTTTTAAAAGTTGAAGTTGTGTTTGGACATGCATTTTATTTGAAGAAAAGTTTTTGTTAGTGAAAAAAAAATTTTCACCCAAAAACTACCTAAACCAGTATTTGGGAACTTGAAAATATTTGAAATTTTTTTCCCCAAAACATGATCATATTTTATAAACAAATAATATTTTTAAATTTTTTTAAAAAAATAAAGTCAAAATCTATGACCAACCGGGAACTTATTATACACAATATAATTTCGAGCAAAAATTATTCGGCTAAATCCCCTTCCGCCCACCTAACTCCCCCGGAACCCATTCACAAATAGTTAGCTAAGGTAGATAGGTCCTTAGACGTTATATGACGTCTGAAATATTTCTAATTTATTAAAGTTGTTCTAAAGCAAAGTATCAATCGTTCATAAAGCACAAAAGTTGAATTCTTTAATAAGTTGGTGCAAGAAATGGTAAATAGATATTATTTGCAATATGACCATGCATTAACCGTGTGAAGGGGAGTCTTGGAGTAACAGTGAAGTTGTTTCCGTGCGACCTATAGGTCACAGGTTCAAACCGTTGAATTAATTGTTGATGCTTGTATCAGGATAGGCTGTCTACATCACATCAGATCGGGGTACAGCCCTTCCACTAATCATGTGCGAATGCAGGATACTTTGTGCACGGGTTGCCCATGCATTAGTCGTGCCATATTTGGAGTGTACAATGGGCCCATTCTATATGGCTCAGAAGCAAAAGCCCATCAGCAAAATATATCACTTTACAAAACTATCAAAACGTATGATGGGCCTATGTTAATCTGATGGTCCATAGTGAAAAGCCCAGAATTAGAAGATGGTCCTCATATTTTAGCTGGGCTCAAGTTTTGCAAAAATGAATGGGCTAAAGTCATATACATTGAGCCTCGTTAATATATATATATATATATTTTTTTTTTAGCAAAATCCCTAGGCGGTGTGCCTAGGGCTAAATCTATTAATATAAATAAAAGCAAAATAGCCACAAAGGACTAGTGCAAGTAAGGGGGACAAAAGCTCCAGTAATAATGTTGCCTCTATGCCTTGGCTATATAATTACTCCTCTGCGCCTCACATTTGCCCTTATGGCAGCCTCATGTAGAGGAGTCATGGGGTAGCTGCCGGCAAAGTCTCACGAGGGCATATAATCTCATAGCCGTATGGGCCTCGTTAATATAAGGTAAAGCTTGTGCTGTTTTTNGGGGGGGAGGGGGAATAAGTGCACAGATTGCGATTCTCATGGATGCTGTTTAAAAATTAGCGAATACTTATTTTGTCCTGAAATTTTAAACTAAAAATCTTAACTTCAAAACAATTCAGAATATTTTTGTCCTGAAAAATTGAACTGAAAAACTGAAATTCAAGATGTACTGGCTAATTTCTGAATAGCAACCATTTAGAATGACTACCTAGTGTCAATTCTATGAAATTGGGTTTCTTAATCCAATACCACCACCTCATCCTCCTCCTCTTTCTCTTGTTTTTCCTCCTCATTTTTTCATTTTGTCCTAATTTATTAGGTTCTTGATTAATTTTTTTTACTTGTTTAGTGAATTTTTTAATAGATATACAAGATTTAAATCAAAATTACTGGGTCTCGAGTGAATCATAGAACTTATTCTGCATTCACTTCTAACTATGATGACAAAAAATTAGAGTTTATATTCCATAGGTAAAGCATTTTCAATCCCAATTATTAAGTAACTCTTCAAATAATGTTGCTAACTGAATTGCAATCCCAAAATGTCAATACCATGCATGCAGCTGCTTCGAAACATGATAGCTCTATGGTTAGATAACTAAGATATTAGCGAATACCATATATGATCGAAAAAATAATACTTATAGTCACATGAAGAAACATGAAAGAATTATCATCCATGAAGAGGAATTAAGTGTAACAAAATTGATTGGGTGATAAAGTCGAAGAAACGTTTTTTCTATATTTTGGACCTTATGCCTTCTTCTTTTTTTGAAATATTTGTTATCGTTTTGTAGTCGGTGCTGGAATTATTAGAGTTGATATTCCTTTTAGGGGGTAAATCAAAGTATAATGTTGAACAAATAGCTATAACGAAAGATTAATATTACATTAGTAGGATAAAGGCTTTTCAAAGAGAGATGAAAGGGGCGCTCACGTCTTGTAGTTCGATACACTACTCTAAATCCAGCAACGACACGAAGTTCCTTATCTTAGCTGGATCTTGCTGGTGCCACCTAAACGGTAGGTAGGCGTCGGATGTGTGACGTTTGGAGTTGTCGTTCGTACACCTATCCCCAATAGAAGAATGAGTGATTTGTTCCCCTGTGAATCATCGCCTTACCACTCGATTCCCGGTCCCCGATGGCCAGTGGAATAACTGTACAACATCTTGACTTTGTTTCTCCAAACTTTTTCTTTTCCTCTTATCCCATTTTGCTCCAACTATTTTACATTTTGATTCAAGCATCAGTTTCACATAATGCAATAAAATATAAAAATTTAGATTATCAGCAATTAGACATCAAAGTTTTTCTTTTTGACTTTAAATAGCAAACACAAATTTGTATGAAAAACTAAGGAAGACCTTGGAAAAGCAAGTCACGTGAAGACACGTGATTAATCTAAGGTACTAGTCGCGTGCCTGTGTACCTCCACTTTAATAATCCCCTAAGGGGTCGTTAGTACGAACACAAGTAATGTATGAATTAGTAATGTAGGTATTAATAATGTATGTATAGTAGTGTTGAGATTATTTTTTATCAAGTGTTTGATTTATTCTATTAAAAATTAGCTTGTATTTAGTTTAAAACTGTACAAAATCTTCTTTATAATTATACCCTTGAATATTCTTCTTTCTGTATATAAAGAAATTTAGGAAGGGTTCGAGGGGCGGTTTAGTAATTTTAAAGTCTTATCCAGGTATAGTTAATGTAGGGATTGGTAATCCCTTGGTTTCCTTGGTATTTGCTAAGCCCTTCTATGAGTATAAGTAATCCATATATTAGGTATGTATAAATTGAGTTGAGCAACCAAATACTGTATTGGACGGATTAAATTTTTATACAAAAATTATTTTACTTTGTACAGTCTACCAAACGACCCCTTATATCGTAAGTATTAAACCTTATAAAGAAAAATAAAAACAAAAACAAAAAGAGACAAACAAACAAAAGGGTTGGGCCGGGGTTTGGGGTGGGGGGTTGATGGGACCCACATTAGAAGCTGGCAAATATCTGACACAAATCTGTGAAATTTTGTCTGACATATTTAGAGTAGTCTCCTTCCCTCACTGACATGTGACCCACCCCCCAACCTTTTCTTTAATTATTTAACATATTTTAAGGATAAAAAAATATTTAGAACAACAAAAATATCTTTGGGGATAAAGACGAAAATATAAGTTTAACTTTCTTTGGTCTTCTGAACATTATTATCCTACAAGTTTGAACAAGACTAAGAAATTAAGAGCTCGTTAAATATTGAGGCGGATCAAGAATTTAAATTTAATGAGGTAGTTTTTAAGATTTTAATATTGAATTTATTATACGATTAAAATTATAAGTTCAAATCTAATATTATTAATATTTTAGAAGTTTTTTTATATATAAATTCATTCTTTATGTCGCAAAATTATGAATTCAGTTGAATCGGATCGGATATGGCGGGTCGAAAATAGATAATACAAATACAGATAAATTATTCGACCCGAAAGCCATGGCTTCTTTAATACTCCACTTTTAAGAGAATTTGTAATTTTTCAAATTTAAATAACCTCCAATTAGTATCTTTGCAAATATAAAATTTAAATCTTGAATCCGCGTAACACAATCGTAATTTGATCACATTGAGCGGTCATCGAAACAAGAAAAATTTAGACTGTTCATTTGCCATATTTTAATTACTTGTTGTTAAGCAACATGACTAAACTAACGCGATCAAAGGTGAATATTTAGAGTCATGGAATTTAAAATAAGTCCAATCTTATTACATGATATATTTTAATATATTTTTTAAATATATAATAATTTGCGTTAAAAAATATGTATTCTGCTAAACTTGATAAACTTCGCTCTAAAAACTGAACATGATGATTTGGTTTGACCAGATTAAGGGGTTAACCAAACAAAAAGTTAAAAAGAATAATTCGATGCCCAAAGTATTTCGTATTTACGTAGAATTTGTCGTTCACGAAAGAGTCACATCCTTAAGAATACAATATAAATTACTTATGCTAATGCAAGCTTTAATAGCTGCTTTCACGATTCAAGCACGTCGATTTATAAATCATACGAAGACAGATCCAAGCATTACCTTCGAAACAAGAAACTAAGGGGTCGTTTGGTACGAACACAAGTAATGCAGGGATTAGTAATGCAGGGATTGTAGTGCTGGGATTATTTTTTATCAAGTGTTTGGTTCATTGTATTAAAAATTAATTATGCAATGTATAAGTCTGGATTCAGTAATTTTAAGTCTTATCCATGTATAGCTAATCCAGGGATTAGTAATCCCTTCCTTTCCTTGGTATTAGTTAATCCCTCATATGAGGTATAACTAATCCATGTATTAGGTAGGAGTAAATTGAATTAACCAATTAAACATAATATTGGACGGATTAAATTTTTATATGAAGATTATTTTGCTTAATACGACCTACCAAAGACCTCTAAGTACAGGATTTGAATTTTGTTTCATGTGTGATGATTCATTATTATGATGATTATTATCACAATAAATTATCAGAAAGGAAAAGGAAGACATTTGACCACAAAAGTTTTAAGTTTGATTATTGTTACACTTGCCATTATCATGACATGCATGTGGAGAGAAATAATTGTTTTATCTGCCTTATCTCTGGTAAATAACACCTAGAGAAAACATTTAACAGGGAATATCTTGGTGTTTGTAATTTAATAATTAAATAATACATATACTATTAATCTTATTTCATTTTTAAAGAAAAACATATTTGGAAAGTGCATGGAAAAAGGAGCTCATGTGTTAGCATAAGGACTTTCACATTTGGCCAAAATACCCCAACATAAATAAAACTTTTTTTCAACTTCTATTAATAATATAAGCTTGCCATAGCTTGTAAAGAAAGTTGAGACTATAGCTAAGTAGAAATTACTACATAATAATTTCTTTTTCTTTTTTCCTTTGAAAGTTCTTTGACCATGATTACAGGTGGAGCCAGAGTATAGCTTTCAGATTCGGTCGAATTCAGCAATTTTAGTTAAAATTATATATTTATCTTAAGAAAATTATTAAATATATATTCTTATGTCTCAATTTATGTGCTATATTTTATTTTTCGAGATTTAAATTTTTTAATTCTGACAAGATATTTGAACATAAAATCTTTAAATTTTTTAAAATAGAATTTATATATTGAAAACTACGTAAAAAAGTACTATAAGTCACAATAATTAATGATCGAAATATTTAAAAGACATATGAAAAAGTTACGGTCAAAGAACAACAGATTTGACCCTAGAAAGTCGAATACCTTCACAAAAGTAAAGTATTAACATTCGGAATACATAAAGTTAAAATTCTGGTTCCGTTGATACGTCTTAGTGAAAGAAAAATAATTTTGGTATCTTTTGGTTTGGTTTTTAAACAATAACCATTTTAAAGAATGCCTCTACTGCATAATATTATGAGGTTGAAGAGAATTTTTAATGTGACTATCTTTTTTTTTTTTTAAACCCTTCCCAAATTAGGAGGATCTAAAGTATTTTCATACTTCCTCTCCAGCGTGATTCGAACCCTGAACCTAACGGTCGTGGGTGGAGATGTTTTTACCAACTGGGCAAGCCTCACTTGTCAACGTGACTATCTTGTAGTAACAACATAGTACAACTAATGAAAATTAGACAAACTCTGATTTTTGCTGAAATAGAACTTGCAATTGTCAGCTCCTTGTTTACATTTTTTCCTCCTTTTATCACATTCTCAGGGATGTTCAGTTTCTTGACTTGTAGCAGGAAAAAAAATGAATAAAATTTAAGTTTTTTGAGCCCCAAAATAGAATTGCATTTAAGCCTCATTAACTGCAGCTTTATCTCTTCCTTCCTTTTGGTTCCCTTCCCACTGCTTACAGCTACAGATAGACACAGTCTGCACAAACTTACACCCTATTTTTTAATACTAGTTTTTTTATTAAGAGGTCGTGTGGTATGAACACAAGTAACGCAGAGATTAGTAATGCAGGAATTGTAATACAGGAATTATTTTTTATCAAGTGTTTGATTCATTGTATTAAAAAATAGCTTGTGTTTGGTTTAAAACTGTACAAAATCTTCTTTATAATTATACCTTTGAATATTCTTCTTTCTGTAGGGACGATTTAGTAATTTTAAAATTTTATTCAGGTACAGTTAATGCAGGGATTAGTAATCTTTTGGTTTCCTTAGTATTAGCTAAGTCCTCCTATGAGGTATAAGTAATCCATGTATTAGTTATGCATAAATTGAATTGAGCAATTAAACATTGTATCGAACGGATTAAATTTTTATACAGAGATTATTTTACTTAGTACAGCCTACCAAACGACCCCTAATAGAACTATATATTGAAAATGCAAAGACAAATTACACTTTGAATATGTTTTACTGTTTTTTTTCATTTTATGTGATCATATTTTACTCGATATAGAGATAAAATTAAGACTTCTAAAACTTGTAATTTAATATATATCATAATATTTGTGTAGTTATAAAACTTATCATTAACAATAAACGGTTTCCTAATTTTAAAAAAAAAAAAATCTTTTCGAAACAGACTAAAAATAAAATAAGGCCATTTAAACCATGAACAGAAGGAGAAACGTATTATAAAAGGTAAACATGTTGTACTTTGCAAATTAGTAATTTTATGTTTTATAAATAAATGCATATAGTTATTTTTAAGTGATGTAATTGTATAAAATTTTAAGAAGTAGGGATCGCGCAAACATAGGCTCTAGTTGCGACAAATTATGACAATGGCTTGATTGCTTAAGCACCCGTTCAAAGTGCAATGAAGGTCACCAGCCTAAACCACGAGCCTTACTATCTCCTGTTGACCCCAATCTAGGAACAGGATAGTACTAGTAGTATATAAACTTCATTACACTACTAAGTTACGAAGGTCGAGAAAATGTAGAAAGCGAGTAGATAGTCGATCGTAGTACCAATATTATTATTGTACTTTTTTATATTTTGATTTCTATTACTTACAGTTATTTCTTTTGCTTTAGTTATCTTATGATCTTGATGTTGTTATTGTTTTTTTTTCATGGCTTCTCTATTGCTATATTTCTTTTCAATAATGATGTGACTATATTTTTTCTTAGCCAACGACCTATCGAAACTAGTTTTTTTATTTTCACAAAGTAGATGTACGATTTTTTCGCATACACTACCTTTTTCATATCTCACTTGTAAAATTATATTAAGGGGTCGTTTGGTAGGCTGTATTAAGCAAAATAATCTCCGTATAAAAATTTAATCCATCTAATACCATGTTTGGTTGGTCAATTCAATTTACTCCTACCTAATACATGGATTAGTTATACCTCATATGAGGAATTAACTAATACCAAGAAAAGGAAGGGATTACTAATCCCTGGATTAACTATACATGGATAAGACTTAAAATTACTAAATCCAGACTTATACATTACATAATTAATTTTTAATACAATGAACCAAACACTTGATAAAAAATAATTCCAGCACTACAATCCCTGCATTACTAATCCCTACATTACGTGTGTTCGTACCAAACGACCCCTAAGTTTATTATTGTTGGTGGTAGTAGTGTATATAAGTAAACAATCTTTATAGTATTATTATACTTTGCTTTTTCTCTCAACTGTCTTGTCTGAGTGTCTTTTATCTCAAGTGCTCTAAACAGAGCTTAGCTAAAGGACTTTTCTTTTTCTTTTTCATCACTTGGCTTTGTTAAGTGGCCTCAAACAAGACTTACTTTGCAGGCTTTTTTCAACTCTCTCACTGATCTCTTCCTACAAAAGATATATATAAACTGTCCACAAAACTCTCTGCAAAAAGAAAACCTTCCTTTTCTATTGCCAAAAACCAAACTTAATATCAAAGCCAATAACAACAACAAACAAGGGAGAAAACTGTCCCAAATAATGGACTTTAATCTGAAGCAATGGAAAAACCAACAACAGCAAAATGAGTCAGAAGCAGTAACACCAATACCTTCTGCAAAATTACCAAGACTTGTTCTTGACCTTGACTCTTCTTTTTTACATTCTGCTTCTGATTCTGCTCTTCCATTATTTGTATCTGAACCTACCAAATTGTCAGCATATCCTCTTTCTTCAGATTCAACTTCCACTCCCACTAAATTTACAAGTAAGTAAAATACTAAGGATCCTTTTAATTTGTCCATAATTTTTTTTTTCTTTTTTCCAAAACTCATTTTCAAGTACATTGTTTGGTTACATACAACAACAACAACCCAATAAAATCTCACAAGTGCGTTTGAGGAGGGTAGTGTGTACGCATATCTTATCCTTATCCGGGAGGAGTAGAGATGGTGTTTCCGATAATAATTTTTTGAACTTCTTTTTTGTTGTTGATAAGTTTCAAGTTGTTGTTATCACTAATTCTTTTCATTTTATCTTTAGCCCTACCCCTGGTAAGGTCTATAAGGTCTACGTATACACTAACTCCACAGATCTCAAGTGAGAACTCATTAGGTTCATTGTTGTTGTTATTATTGAGTTTCAAGTTGCTTTTTCCGGTAAAAATTTATTGCAGCTCTATATTTATTAAGTGAAATGCATGTCTAAACACTTTTTCAACTTAACTTCGAATACTATTTATTTTTTTTAATGACATTTTTTATGTCCAAACTCTTATTAATACTCCTTTATTTCTGTTTTTTGTTTTTGTGCAATTTAAAAGTTATGAATTTTTTTTATTGTTAAGGTAACATATCTATAATATTCTTTTTTCTCTTTTTTTTTTGAGTAGGGATGGAAAGTAGTTATTTCAGTTTGGCACAGTGGCAAGAACTTGAACTGCAGGCTTTGATTTACAGACATATGTTAGCTGGTGCACCTGTTCCTCTTGAACTTCTTCATCTTGTTAAGAAAAGTCTCATTACTCCTCCTTATAATTTCTTGCCTCAATCCTTTCAACAATATCACCACTATCAACAAGCCTGTAAGTAATTATCTCCCTTTTCGTTTTCAATTTAATGTCAAAATAGATTATACTACTATATACTAATTATTCATATATAGTTTGTATAAAGATCTGTACGTTGATGTTTTCCCTATTTTATTATAATAATAATAATTATTATTAAACTTTGATAAATGAAGTGGAGCCTGGGGGTGACCGGTAAAATTGTTGCCATGGAGGTCATGGTTCGAGTCGTGGAAACAGCCTTTTGCAGAAATGGAAAGTAAGGTTGTGTATAATAGATCCTTGTGGTCCGATTCTTCCCGGAACTCTGCGCACAGCGGGAGTTTAATGTACAAGGCTGTCTTTTTTTAAACTTTGAGAAATGAGTAATGTATGATAGAATTTTTTTTGTTGTTGGTCAATAATTCTCAGCTAAATAAATTAAGAAAAAACTACCCTTTGATCCCCTCCATGTTTCAAAGCCTATAGTTTTTTCTCCTTCTATGCTATTTTGATGTGATTTTTTATCTTGTTGATTTTTAAGCTTGGAAAAATGGAAAAACACATATTAAAGGAATTTCTTTTAGTATATGTATATCACTTGAACATAAAGAATTCGCCCTAGATTCGTCTCTCTAGTAATTCACATTGTAAACTAGTACTTGTCTAAGTCAATGAGCTCAATTGCTCTGCAGTATTTTTGCACTTTACTTTAAGTTCTGTGTATGGACAGTGTATAATATTGTAACACCATCGACTTAAGTTGCCTACAATAAAGATAACTACTTATAACAAATACAGTTAGACCTCTCTATAACAACATACTTATATAACAGTCATTCACTATAAAAACTAATTCTTTTTCGAACCTATTTTATGTTATGTTATAATATATGTACTCTTTAACAGCATCTTTAACAGCACTTTACTATAGCAACCAAAAAATATCGGAATAAATGAGATTGTTATAGAAGGTTTGACTGTACGATCTAGAAAACTTCCTCTATAGAATCACATTCTTGAACTTTATATTACTCATCAAGTCTAATATCAAAACAGGTTACTAACAACTTTTTTTCTTTTTTTGTGTAAAATATAAATGAAGTGGTACAATCAGGATATTGGGGAAGAACAGGCATGGATCCAGAGCCAGGGAGGTGTAGGAGAACTGATGGGAAGAAATGGCGGTGTTCGAAGGATGTTGTTAGTGGCCATAAATACTGTGAACGCCACGTCCATCGCGGCCGTAACCGTTCAAGAAAGCCTGTGGAAATCACCACAACCGTTGCTCCCGCCCCTGCTGGCGGTGTTAACACCGCCAGTAGTGGCGGCAGTGAAGTCCTTAATGCTAGTGCACCTCATTTTACCCTATCTGGAACTTCACCTTCTATTGATCTTCTTCATCTCAATCAAAGGTATGCATTTTTAACAATTGAGTTTAAGTTATATGCACAATGCATAATATATTTACACATTAGGTTAAGTTGTAATAACATGTGAGTAATGCTTACAATAAACATTATTGGAAAAAAGAGTAAACAATCTGCTATAACACATTTGATAAATGGACTTTGGGCCTAACTAAACCCCAAAAGCTAGCTTATGAGATGAGGATTGCTCAACACCATATAAAGAGACTAAAAACCTCAAATCCCACCGATGTGGGACAACTCAACAACATTAATTACACCAATGTTGTTGGAAAATTCGGTTGTCCATATATATAACTTAAACCTTTGAAGTTTTTGAATATGTTGTGATTGTACCCTTGTGTTATTTCTTTGGGATTTTGTGCTTTTCTTTTTCCAATTTTATAAAGTAAAACGTCAGTCTTGGTTCTTGGACATGGGGAAGGATTTGTCCTATTTTCTATATTGCCTCATTATTTATAACTCCACTAGATTGATCATTTTTTTTCCTAGTGAGTTAATTAAAATTAAACAACATTTTGGACCAATATTCCTTTATACATACGTATTCTTCCCATACAAATTTTGCACTTAATGAAAGTTAATCATTTTCCCAAGAGCAAGTTTTACTTTCTACAAGGAAAAGACTGGTTTTTAGCAGAAGTGACAAGAACATTGAACTCAACTTTTAAATAAAGGGACTAAATATTATATTATCGGAAACAATTTTTCTACCTTCAAAGATAGAATAAGATCTGCATACATGTTATCTTTCTCGAACTCTACTTGTGGGATTACGCTGAATTTATTATTATTATAGGACTAAATATATGTATTATTCTCTTCTCCCCCATCCTCTCCTTTTTCCCTACCACCTCTAAAGAAACATCTCATATTTACAATGGTTGATTTGATACTTGTCTCCTAAAAGGAGGAATATATAAATTAATAACTTGATCTAATGACTTTATCTACTTCAAATTCCATTATCACATTTTCCTATTGTTTCTTTCTACCTCAGGTAGGGGTCCACTTACTGAATTTTTCTTGGATTTTTAGAATCTCATTTAAGATAGTTTGGTCCACTTTCAGTTTCATAGTTGGACCCAAACCCCACCTTCTTGATCTTTTCTGAAGTTTGCTTTGGCACAGAGCTACTTTTTTGGTTGTGCATATTGAGTAGGACTCACCCCATCCACTTGTTCTGTGTCTCTGCACATATATAGGTCCCCCTTATGTACTGATGTTTTTTAGACTATTAACATATTTAGTTGGTCAGACTAAAAATAATATAATTTTTTTTGCTATTATTTCGGAGGCGACAATACTGTGTAGATTTTCCGTGTTTAATGTTTTTATAGGCTTAATATAATTTAACAGATTTCTTGAGCCGAAAGTCTATCTCCACAAGGTAGGGGTATGGTCTACGTACATACTATCCTTCCCAGACCCCACGATGTGAGATAATACTAGGTATCTTGTTATTGTAGTATAATTTAACGGATTATAATAAGTTACTTTATC
The DNA here is from genome assembly GCA_002018475.1 of Nicotiana obtusifolia. Lineage (NCBI taxonomy): Eukaryota > Viridiplantae > Streptophyta > Magnoliopsida > Solanales > Solanaceae > Nicotiana > Nicotiana obtusifolia. The sequence goes on from MCJB01050477.1 coordinate 39,503, forward strand.
AGTTTTCTCACGTTATCATGTCAAATTTATTATGAAACGATATCTATTGTTGTAAGTCAACTTAACTTAATGGTGTATTTATTTATTTTGCCTTTTGCTTGATTTGGGCTGGGCTAACATGATGTTTTGTAGGCCCTCAGAATCCATTATTGAGAAAAAGGGCCCATTGGAAGTCCAAAATGATGTTACTGGGGATGGTAAATCCAGTGGCCAAATCCTTCGTTGTTTCTTTGATGATTGGCCTAGACAACTTCAAGAAGGTAATAATGCCAGAAGCAATGGTAGCTCTGTGGCTTCTGCCACCAGCCTCTCCATTTCGATGCCCGGAAACCCCTCGTCCGACTTCTCGTTAAAGCTCTCAACCGGAGATAGACATAACTCTGGTGCTCGAGTTAGTAATGTTGAACGATCCACGTGGGGAACGAACCATGTGACATCTATGGGCGGACCACTAGCCGAGGCTCTAAGGTCATCGACATCCAACTCGTCTCCAACGAGCGTTTTGCATCAGTTGCCGCGGGGCAGCACATCAGAGGCTAGTTATGTTAGCACTTGACTGCAAGTGCACTGTTGATTTTTCATGACAATGGTGTTTTTGGACCCTACTATAACTTCTTTTGCTTTGTTCAACTTTTTCATCTTTAGCATTAGAGCACCTTACAAAGCTGGTGCTTGCAATATGGAGTTTGTATTATCTTGGTTTGTGTAGGTGAAATCATGAATGCTTTGCTTATTTCTTTCTTGAGCTTGTCTCTCTCTCTCTTTTATTTTTTTAAGCATTCATCATACTCTCATCTTTTCCAACATTAAGATTGATACTACGTTGTTTTGTCCAAAGACATCCCTAAACGGATTTGCAAAAGATCCAATTATTTTCTCTGGTGATATTAAAATTTATGCCTATTTGTATCTATTTAATGATCAATCCACTAACGAACATGCCAGTTTATCACTGGGCGACCAATGGCAAAAGAGCGAGGGAGTTGACCAACTTTCATAATCAAGAAGGTAAATTGGTAATGTGCAGAAACAACAAATATAGCCCCCAACCAACCACAACAACAAACACCTTTAACCTCCTTCATTTGACACAAATTATGATGAATTTCCATGTACATACTTTTTGGAGCTTTGGTGGGGCATTTAAAACGTCGGTTTTGTCCTCAACAACAATCTGCCAGAATTTTAAAGTCTCCAACAATAACACAGGAGCCAGCAAGTTGGTAGCAAAACTTGGAAGGGGAAAAAGGGATCTTACACAAACGGCCGGATCCACTATTTACTTTTTCCATCCGGTATACATTGTGCACATATTGTACATGGACTATATATATATCCGCCAGCTACTTTTAGTTTAAGCAGTAAGGTGGACGGTGTTTTTTTTTTTTTTTTTTTAAAAGTAACACTTTTAGCCACCAATTTTGAGCCCAATAAAACATCATTAGATCAGCTCTATTTCCATTTTATAGTTATTGTATATTAGGTCACATAGTTGATATCTAGTTGGCTGTACATGTAAAGAGATCTTACTGCTACCTCCCACTGGCTCAGCTAGGTGATAATTTACAGAATGCAATATGAACTCCTAAGCAAAACCTGCTGAAGTTAGTGCAGCAGTTTGACATAAGTTACATCGATTTTACATGCTTCTTCAGCACTTCATCTCTGCGTATATTGCTCTGCTAGTAGGGGAAAGAACTGCAAACCTTTGTCACATGAAACTCCGCCAAGACTAAAGCAATATTGCCAGACTTGCCAAGAAGCTTATCTGGATAACCGGGTGGTGTTCACATCTTTCAATAAGTCCATTCATTCTTCAACAGCTACTTTTTCTTCTTTGTCTACTAGCGCATAGACCACTGCCGTTCTGCTAGGTGCATACACCATAAAGGAGCTAGGACGGTCATCATACCACCCTTCCTGCACAGACAAAATTGAATTTTTTATAGAAATTTCTTTCTGAAAGAAAATTAAATAACACAAGCTGAGATTAATAATGGAGGGAGATTTTACTTACGAAGGTAAAAAATTCGGCATTGTGATCAATTCTTCCAAACCCACCAAAAAGTGGATCATCCGAGTCCAAGACAACCTGGAAGTGCAACATTTGAGTTAAATCATGTCAAAAGAAAATCAATTGAATGCATAGACTGCATCAAGAAGGCGATAGTTGAAGACAGCATTCCAAAATCTTCAAGTTCATAGAAATCAACTATTTTAAGGATTTCCAAAAGATACCTCAATTGTGTGATACCAGGATGTCCTACTCTTTATCAAATACAGGAAATGGAACAACTCCAAATTAGAGCATGAGTTACAGAGTTTCTTCAAGAAATTCTTAGTTTCCAATAAAGTACTGAAATTGAATTGAATCTAATAGATCCTCACATTTGCATTGATAAGATCAACTATCTAACAAAACCTCATATCGTTCTACCACTTGATATGAAATTGAATACCTTGAGGTGTCAATTCTTGAATAATCACTTGATCATCTTACAAATTGGCCAATGCAAGCAAAGGTATGGGAAGAGCTAAACTAATGGTCAAAGAATACCAGCATTCAGATTTTGCATTTCATATTTATCTATAGTACTGAAAAGAACTGCAGTCTATGGATTTATTTTAGGTTCCAAGATGATGGCATAAAAGAGCTTTCACTTGGATCACCCACATTAGTTTTCTGTCAAATATGTTTACCAGAGAAATATGAACCATTGGGATCACGATGGGGAACAGTTGATGATTCATTAATCAAAAGAACATTTTTTGATTATGCATTACAATTGTCAAATAAATCGGTTGCACTACTTGTACAAAACTGATGACCTCCATTTCAAAGGAAAAAATGAGTAAATGTACTATCGAAGCAGACATGTTCAACTCAGCATACCTTGTATTTTCCAGGCTTCAGGCAGCCTATGCGATAGTCCGAATAACTATTTGTCCAGTGAAAATTAAAGACGAAAACTAGGTCACCTCTTTCAAATACAATCATCCTATCTCCTTCATCCTTTCGTGATATGTACTGGTGTTCTGAAGTCATAAACTGCCAGAAAGAGTAGATAAAGTTTCGTCCATTACACAGAAGTATAAAAAATGAACACAGTATGAACAATAAAGTAGATATACATGACCACTAAAGAGAATAAAGCTAACGAAAGACTATTATCATGCTTGTTGTGTAAAGAAGACTGCCAAGAGATTGGAATAAAAATAACTTGACCGTTCCATATGTTCTCTTTTTCCATGATTTTCCATTAGAAGTTGCAACACATGTCATTATCAAGTTTTAAAGTTGGCTGAAAGATGCTTTTGACAACCTAGGGACAACAGATATGAGCAGAAAAAATTTAAAAGAAAAAGATGATTGAGCCTCAGGGGACTTGGATGTCTGAAAATGACAGTGGAAGCCTGGAACCGTCAGGAAAAGAAGAAAGATTGGACACTTAAACATGCTCTAAGGGCGCAGTAAGATCTAATAGCCATCACCAAGGTTGAGAGAGTTAACGAGACGTTTCAAAACTCTAGAGATGATTGTTAAGATAGTCATCATTCTATTTGTTCTTTAGAAAGATCCATGAGCAACCTGCACTTGATATTTGGTGAAAGAAATACATAAATGCACTGTGAGCTGGATTTCCATACAAACAAAGTGCTAACTATACTGGTACAGCCAAGCTATCTCTAAATCTTTGTTTTGAAACTAGGTGATGGGCCTATGGATATATTGCTCATATTCTGATTGTTTTAATGATAGTTTTCACTATGTTTGCTGATTGCAGATATTGGAGATAAAATGTGTCATTGCATGTCCCATATGATAATATGGAGTTAAGCATTTATTTGACACTTTAATTGTGGTTTCTTGGTGATTTCATTGCACTGTGACAATTTACTTCGAGGTTTCTAAGGATGTTCAGGCAGGAGGGGGGGGAG
>MCJB01050477.1:46053-59463 GCA_002018475.1 Nicotiana obtusifolia
GGGGGGGGTAAAGAATTACATGAGAAATTGATAAACTAAATCAAAGAAAACACACAGCTCTAGCCCTTGAAGACGTAATTTTGTGGCGTTATATAGACTGATCTGATAGTTGACATAATTGCGTGTTAACAACTCCATTCTGTTGTAAAGCTTATAGGACATGGGATATTCATGCTCAGGCATTACTACTAGAGAAATAAAAAGGGTAATCATCAAAATACACAAAAAATATCCAGCTTATATAGAACATGACGGTGCTTTTTTAAAAGGGAGAAAGTAGTAGATTCATGTATGAATACATCCTTCAGAGAAAATTTACTTTGGAAATGAAGCTGATAGTTTCGCGAAATTATAGAATATCTAATAGAACTAGTGGAAACAACCTCTCTACCTTTCCAAGGTCGGGGTAAGGTCTGCGTATACTCTACCCTCCCAAGACCCCACTTGTGGGATTATACTGAGTTTGTTGTTGTTGTTCTAATAGAAATGGTGGGTGAAAGAATGCAGACTTCTCCCTCGAATAAATGGATGAGTTAATAATGCAAAACTAAAATTCTCCTTCAAGTGGCATGCCCAATCTTAAGTTTCAATTTGATTGCTGAGAAAAGACAGAAAAAGTAATATATAACCTTGTCCATCAACCAGAATGCTATAGTTTTATCACCAACTAGAGCTTGATCATGACTTTCCGCATATGAAACACACTTTTCCGACCATCTTCTATTTGTCAGTGTATGAACAATATCACCCACTCTCCAATCCTCATCCCTTTTCCTGCAACAAACAGAGTTAGAAAAATGAGTTTTCTAGATCAGCGATTTGCACATAGAGAAAAATATGAACTGCTGGAAATTAACTGAAGTCAAAACACAAAATATTAAGGAGCATATCCTGAGAGCAAGCGAGTGTTCTGTATTCTGGATAGAGAGATATGGTCAAACAAGTAGTAGACACGCATTGCCACCCAGCATAATAGCATCAACACTGAAATCATTTGATGATAGTTGGACAACCGCAGAATAATCTTTCAAAGTTGTCTCACAACAAGAGCACGTGCATCTTTGCCTCACTTAAGGAGATAGTTCGAAACCAATACTAGTTCACATAACCAAACATTACACCACTCAGACATTGAGAAATTACCAAAACAATGAAACACTTCCTACAAGATGGCACCATTATTTTTCTTAGGCAAACAGTCCAACCATGGATGCAATCATATACTTGTTTTCCCATTTCTTTCCCCTATACAAGACTAACATTGCCTTCCTCCATATACAAGGTAAACAAGCTTCCTCCACTACTCTCCCTTTGTTGAACTTATGCCTCACCCTAGAAAATGGTTCGGATGCTTCTAGGTTAGAATAAATTTGAAATGCAAACCAAGAAATGTAATCAAACACAGGTTTTGGCTAGCGATTAAAAGGAGATAGGCTGGCTTGATTGCACGAGTCCATGTATCCTGATTAGTGGTACCATCACCATCAGAACTGCTGCCCATTGAAAACAAATAAAAAGGCAAACGAAGCTAGTGCAGATGGTTTTCGCCAGGAAAGAATCCTGTTGACTCTTGAGTGATTCAGATTGCTGCTTACTAAGAATCTTATCTTGCAGCATTCATGAGAAAACTTCACGAGTTAACAGAAGGCTCCAGTAAAACCTAAAGAGAACAAGATATGTACAGGGAACAGCAAACAAGATATGCACTTATGCAGTGTAGACCACACTCAAATGTTTCAGTGGTTGTGCTTGAGTTGCCTCGTCTATTGTAAACTTCGAATTGACATCATCTACACACTAATTTTATGTTTTCTATTTTTGGTATACTTCTTGTATACAGTGTCTTTCCCATACATTTATCAAATTAATTTACTTCATCACAAAATATATATAATTTCAGGGATAAGCATTTCAAGCTTTAGAAACAGCATACTTGAGCAACTCAATCCATTTATCAGCAATTGCCATATGCAGCCGATAGTCAAAGCCAACACCCCCATCTTGAACGGGAATACAAAATGTCGGCATTCCACTAACCTGAAATTAGTAGCAAAAAGAGTAGAGCATTAAGAGGGTGATCAGAAGAGTAGCAGCCCATATAGAGTAAAATGTCCTTTCTCTTCACATTGCATAATTTGCAATTAGCATAAATATCTGTTTCATAAAAGAAGAACCTTTGAAAAGCATAAAGTAGTACCAAGGACAAGCATACAGAGTCCTCCATATAAAGAAGAAAACCAAGCAGATCAGGAAAAGTCACCGAACTCCTTATAAGGACACTACTTATACTATAAACTCTTTTGAGAAGAAATACTTGTCCTTAAAAATCCTCGCACCACCAGATGCCCCAAACAAACTTAACAGTTACCATAGCAAAACATTTGCCGATATCTCCCTTCTTTGCTAATATAAAATTTACGTCTGATAAACGACAATCCATTCAGAGTTAGTAACCAGACACATTGCTCAGATTAATCAAATACTTCCAACCACAACTATTTTATATTTGATAAGTTACTTCGTTATAAATAAAGTACAATCTGAGCAACACGCACTATTAATGGAAATCACCTTATTGGGCTCTTGAAAGTCTAATAGGCCATTGTTATTTATTTTTGTTTTTATTTTTTTGATGAAGTAATAGGCCATTGTTATTGTTAAAGACAAATAAAGCATTTAGATGAGGTAGCACACGCAATTCAGCCAGTAGTATACCATTCATGCACCAAGACCAGGCAAAGGTTTTGTACCCTTCCAAAAAAAGGGCTAGGGAGAACCTAACGGAGTTATACACTCAGAAGAAGGAGAAAATAAAGACATATAACAGAGCAAGCCCATAATACATACGGTAATCAGAAATTAAGAATGTGAAATAGAATTAACAATGAAGTGAGTGTTATCAAGAGAACAAAAATTTAAAATAAACCTAGAAAGAGGTTTGGCTGTAATATTGAACAAAAGAAAGACAACAACAACGAGGATAAGAAGTTTAAAACTAAGTGCTTCCTATTGGTCTTCCGAAAGACCAAATGAACATCCACATCCACTGTATAAGAAACAAAGAGGAAAAAAGAATGTATATAATGAATTTTTTAAGGCTGTAGTAAGAGTTGCTACTACCACATTGTGCATCCCCTCCATTTTCATGAAGATCATGCTCACTTTTAGTCAACTTAGCATAAGGGCCTTGACCTTAAAAGGAATAGTCAGACCACTAACTTATAAAGGAACTACTTTTAGAGAATATGCTGCCTAGACCATTGAAACTTTATCCTCGGCCTGCTAACCTGATCTTAACACTAATTGCCCAAGGTATCAATCCCACATAAGTCGCATACATTATGTTGAATTTTTACAACAAACCGTACAAATACATCCATCATACCCAGTAAGCCATTTAAAGGAAAGAATAGATCCTCAAATAAGAAATCCGAGCATATGGAAAGCAGAGACTTCACGTTGTCTTTTGTTGAGCTATCTTGAAACTTAAAAATTGAGACAGAAAATGTTTTTAAGAGCAATAAATCTTCAGATAATTTTTTATATTTAGTTATACGTTAAAGTCGACATGGGCAAAATCAGGCTTGACCAACATTAGCAGTGAATAAAGGGCATCAAAACATATGTAACAAAACTATGACCCAATTGTCTGAAGAATGAACTGATCCATCTCAAAATAAAAATAACCAGGGAAGGTAAGATAGTTAGCATCATTCAACAGTATTTAATTTGAGATATTGCCACAGGTGATGCTCAAGAATTGAACACTCTGATGAGGAAAGTTAAGATGGCCACACAGGAGATAAGGAGAGGATGATCTGACATGAGGATAATAATAAGGTAGAAATCCGTTGGAGAAAAATTAGTAGCAAAGACATTTCTCTTTTAAATTTATTCTGGAGATCAGAAAAAACTCCAGTCAGCATAATCAGCAGAATAGACTTGTTGTCACTGGAGAATGAACAAGAAGTTCCTACTTTCTACACTGGATTTCCACTTGTGTTCATTAAGGGAATTCTATACCTATATTAGAGATGGGGAACAATGAAACTTCATTTTTCACTTTGAACAGGGTCCAGGAAGATGAGAATTTGGAGAAGCAGTTCTGAGACATTAAAACATAAACTTTTCTAAGCAGTAGTTTTCTGAAAAGTGAACCAGACTCCTCTTAGAACAAAATCTTATATCCCCTGACGTCATAACCAAATTGATTCTCTAAGGTGCTTTTTTAAAATTATTGAAATTTTTCATAAATACTTTATTGGTGGTGTTAGCAGATGGTATCCTCCAGCTTGAAGATCCTACCATCAGAAATTCAGCATACTGAGGTCTCATTGGATTTTACACACAATCTCAGAGCATTCCAGTCACCATAAGGTCAATGTGACAAGTACTTACATCTTCACCAATGGTAATCGCATCTGGGAAAAGCCCGTGAATAAGATCATTGACAAGCATCAAATACACCACAGCATCCACATCAGTCGTGAATCCGAAATATTCATTGTAGTTCCCAGTGAATGCCACCTATAGAAATTAAAAATGCATCAGGTAAGTAGTTTAGCAGAATACTGGAGAGGCCACCTTGGTAAAACACATGAAGCAGGAAGAAGGAAACTGATATTTCCAAAGAGTATGACATTAGCTGTGCGTATAACTACTATAGAGTTCCTGAAGCTAAAAGGAGGATTCTCATAAACCTTAATTTTTCATTATATTCTGTAGATATTGGGAAAGTATTTACCAACCCCACCTATGTGTGCCTTGCGAAGTATAGCCAGTCTCAAGCTTGGATGAGGGGGATCACATTAGGTTGAGGTTAGCGTAAAAGTAGTTCAACTCTGATTAATCCTTTAAATATTAACTTAAATAGGGTAGAACACATACAACAAATTCATATAGTCGACTTCAACTAATATTAGATTAAAGCATGTTGAATTGATCGATTGGAAATTGTTGACTAACATGTTTTTCCATACTTAAAAACAAATTTGGAAATCATGTAACTATTTAGCGTGTCTGTTTTATAGTAATCTCATTGGCATAGACACCTTTAATCTATATATATGTACCAATTCATCTCTTTCAAGAACTTTTTACAAGTAAAAGCAACTCAAAGTTTGCTCAACCCAAAGAGAGGGCAAAAATAATGGAAATTAACTACTCAATGTAAACTACAAAAATTGTACTTCAGCTCCTTAAGAGGCCACTTGCCCTCTTAAATGAAAACCATCAACAGATTTTCGCTATAACTTTTTTTTTTTGTGTCCGGGCCAGCTTGCACGTGCCTCGGCTAATTCCAGCCGTAACTGCAACCTACCACCAACACAAGTACCGGATAACTCAGCTCACCAAGGCTTGGGCAGATAAGAAGAAATCACTTAGTGTTTTTTGTCTCCGCTAGGATTTGAACTTGAGACCTCATCGTTCTCCTCCACTTCATTGACCACTAGGCCCACCCTTGGGTGCAAGACATCTGCTAAACTATTTTTCCATTTGATTGGACAGATTTATCTTAGACATTCAGACAGAGAATTAACATGACTTGCAGGTATTTAGCTTATTCAATGAAAGAGAGGAACAAATAATGAAGCCGATTTTATACAATGGTAATACCAGGGTAATACTAAATAAAATGAAGAGAAGGTACGAATTCTTCTAGATAATATTAAAATCATAATGTCTTGGCTAATAAATGGCGATGGTACTTAAAAAGGAATTGTTGCAGTTAGATGCCTAACTACCTTGTGAGTTGCTTACTAGAATACTAAATAACTGCTGCGTATTCCATAGAATGATACAAAGGTCAACTAGGTTTTTTTCCCATAATTTGGTGGTTACCAGGCACCTTGTTGTCTAAAAGCTGTCACTTGTGATCACAAAATTGAGTATAAAAATTATGTTGGATCAACTTTACCGATAATCCATGGTGAGTATACATCATTGATGTCACACCATCAAATCTAAATCCATCAAATTTGAACTCATCCAACCACCATCTCGCATTTGAGAGAAGATACCTAAGTACCTATAACAAGAAACATAGTTTCTGTCACACCCATGGACACGAGGCACAAGGTTCTGGTTGAATCATATTTGAAAGGAAGAAAGTACCTCCCAGTGTCCATAGTTAAATAGGCGGGAATCCCACATCCAATGATAACCACGAGATCCAGAGTGAAAATAACAACTATCAGTTCCATCAAACATGTTCAGCCCATCTAAAGTATTATTTGATGCATGGCTGCAAAAAAGTTGCACGATTCCAGCGAGTTAAGGACAAAGTAAAGCTTGTCAATAGAAAATAAGTGCCAACAAAAAAAGATTAACACTTATTACGACCAGATGTTAGAATTAAGCACCATTTCTTTCATTTATGGATCCATGGGAATTAAAAATAAAGCCTAATCTGAAAGCTATGCACTTGCACCTTAACCACAAGAACAGAAAACAGAACTCAAAATGGAGCGAGTATAGTAGTAGTACAGAAGCTCAGTACAAAATCCAGAAGTCAACAAAATATCGTACAACAGGTAAAATGTTTTTCACTTTTTAACCTCCTTTTTATGGTTTAAAAGTTCATACTGCTCTTAAGGTTTTAATCGTTTTCACTTTGGGATTTGGGCAGAAACGGATGAACTGGATAAACTGTATATCTACTGTCTAAGTTTCACCGTTGATGAATGGAAGTCCTGAAGGCTTTCTCCCATCTCAAAGGGGATTGAGGCAAGGAGGTCCTTTTTATCACCTTTTCTATTCTTGCTTGTGATGGAAGGTATGGGTTGGAAGCTGGAATATGCCAAAGAAAGAGAATGGATTCGGGGTTCAGTATGGATTTTCACGGTGAGTCGGTGATCAGGATATCACGGTAACATACTTACTATATGCTGAGGACATATTATTTTTCAGTGAGGCACAGGAGCTACAACTCAGATATTAGAGACTAATACTTCTAGTTTTGAAGTATTATCTGGATTGAACATCAATCTGGCAAAAGAGAGCATCTTTCCCGTCAATGAGGTGCAAGAAATTAGTTGCCTGGCATAGACTTGATTGCAAAGTGGAATAACTTCTACACTAACCAGAAAAAGTGGAATCACTTCTACCACATACTTGGGATGCAATTGGGAGCCAAACATAAGAGCAACGTCATTCAGCACGGAGTGATAAAGAAGCTCAAAAGGAGATTATCAAACTGGAAGAAGCACTACATGTCTGGCAGAAGAATTACACTGATATATACTATACAGCTTCCTCACGTATGTCAACAACAACAAACCCAGTAGCTTCCCCACGTATGTGATGTCACTTTTTCCTCTCACCGCTAAATGGAAAAAGAATAGACCAATTGAGGAGAGACCTTTATGGAGTGGTAACAAGGAGAAGAACATTCTTTACTGGTAAAATGGAGTGTGGTCACTTAAAACAGGAAACAAGGAGATCTAGGCATTAAGAAGTTCACTATAAAGCAAACAGCCTCTAACTCAAATAATTATGGAGGTGCAACTCAGTAAATAGTCACTTGTGGAAGCAGGTTATAGTTGCCGAACATGGGCGAGACAGTTAGTCCAGTAAACCTGTCACAGGCCCTCAAGGAGTGGGCTTGTGGAAGCATCAGAAACCTCTAGAATGACTATGTCAAATACATACACTTCTCAATGGGTAATGGCATCAGGATAAAATTTTGGTAAGATGCTTGGATTGGTCATATTCCACTAAAGATGAATTTCCAGACCTGCATAATAAGGGAATAAATACTGAAGCAGCAGAAGCACAACACTGGTCACAGAGAGGATCGGGATTATCTTTCAGGAGAAACTGTGAAGACTGTGAAATTGGGTCTCTCACTAACCTTTCTCAAAAAAAAAAAGTAAAATGGTGCGGTTGGGGGGTCGGGGGAATCGGGAGTCTCACTGATCTGATAGGGAAGTTAGAAGGGGCCAGAATATGTCAGAGGAAGGAGACAGCGAAATGGAGACATCAAAAGGATGGGAAATACACTGCTAAGTCTGGACATAGAACTTTGTGCAACAGATGGAGTACTATTACCCACATAATCTGTAAGGGCAAAGCACCACTTAAGGCGGCTAGCTTTTGTTGGATAACTGCACATGAAGCATGTTCGGCACAATCAAAATTGCAAAGGAGGGGAATAATGTTGTGCAGCAAATGCTACATTTGTGAGGAAAATGAGGAAGAGGTGAATCACCTCTTCATACACTGCAAGGCAGTCTGAAAATTGTGATGCATGTTTTTCAGCTTATACAATCTAAAATGGGCATTACTAAAGACAGTTAAGGAACTAGCTCATTGCTGGAATGGAAGAGAGCTGGTTAGGGAGAATACTAAGACATGGATGACCATCCCTGCATATCTTTTTTGGATACTTGGCTGGAAATGAACAAAAAATGCTTTGACGGCTTAGCCAACCCTGTACACAAACTTAGATATTCATGCTTATATTTTTATGCTTTCTGGTGTAAGATGATAGATGTATATTATGATGTCAACTCTTTACTTGAATTCCTGAGTTCCCTAGATGTTAGAAACAGGGAAGGCTGAGTGTTTGCTTTGTATATAGCTGCACCTACTTGGTGCTGTTTCAGTGGAATTAAATTACGTTAACTTGTACAAAGAGAATCAATTAAGAGATCAATTAAGAATCTTGAATCGTCTAGGAGACTCAATCACTGTAAATATGTATCATTTCCTATGTTAGAACATGTTTACGAACTGTCTAAACCCCAGTAGCTTGTTGGAATATCAAGCTGAAAATGCTTTCTAGCTGTCGGCAGAGTACAATGTTTTTTAGGCATCGAGTACCATAATGCATCTGGCAGAAAAGATTATGTGCGATTAATGTTTCTTAATGAATATTTCCCCACCTACAGAAAAATAAGGAGAATATCTCCACTCCTCTCCTTGGTTATTTATTCTTATGTGTGCATCAACATTCATCATATGTAGACAGGAAAGCTAATCCATATAATTGAAAGCTACAGCATTTAAAAATTCATCAATTCCAAAAGGCAAATTTTTAGGCATTTTTATGGTAAGTGTCCAACATCCCCACCATCAGACTGACTAGTTCTCCACAAGGAAAACTATATGTCAACAATCAAAAACATGAAATGACAAAAAGACTTGATCCTTAAATTCACTAAACACAGTTGCAATAGTAAAAGAATAATTAATACCTGTGAACAATGTCCATGAGAACAACAATTCCTAGCTCATGAGCTTTATCAATCAAAGACTTAAGGTCATCAGGCGTCCCAAAACGGCTGCTTGGTGCAAAAAAATTTGTGACATGATAACTGAGACAAAGAAGGATAACAAGTTCCATTAGAAATACTAAAGTAGTCAGTTAAAACAGTTACTGGCACCAGTTGACGAGATGAGAAACTGAGATGACTTGCTGAAGATATAGAGTAACCAGGGAAACAAATGCAAACAGTAAAAACTAGAAGTACCCAAAACTAGCATAATAAGAATGCTCTTGAATAGCCATAATTTGCACAGCGTTGTATCCAAGTTTTTTTATGCGAGGAAGAACTTCATCTCTAAAATTCACGTATGAGTTAATTTTAGGCTCCTGCATCACAAATATACAACCATCTCTAGGGTCAGAGGATAACAACATAAACTCAATAGTTCAGACAAATAGCAAAACTTAAGGAGACTGAGATAAGAAATAACTAAAACCTTCTTGAAAATGCGTATGGCATTTAACTACGGTCCCAGTATCTTGGGAAAAAATGGAATAGAAAAAGGGGTAAAATATTTTATTTTATTTCTTTTTTGATAAAGACAAAGGGGCCAAATATTCACATCTCTGATGCATCACATTTTGCAGCTTGATATATATGCACGAGGAATCAGCTCTTGCTATCATAACATCCATATACAAAAGTATCACAAAAATGAAGTACATATAAACAGCTGGAAACATTCAAAAAATCTTGGCACAGTAAAAAGGTATCTGGTACTTTTTTTCTTCTATAGTTCTCAAAAACTAGGTCATATAAACAGAGAATAGTAATAGTAAAATAAAAGAGTCAAAAATACACAAGTGTTTGCACTTGACAAATTTTCAGTGTTTTTTAGTCTGCCTACCCCGTCGTGCTTTTATTGTGGAAGATGATTACTTGGTAAAGAACAATATCGACATGTGAAAAGGGGCCTTCAGATGCCATTTCTAGAACAGCAAAGAATTAACATCTGGTTATAAAGTTAACATTCAGAATACCACACGGCAAAACCTTAATCAACTACAATCACTTCAGTTCGGCTTTCAACAGCCACTTTAGAGAAATATCTGCTCTGATGACTAAATGTTCACATATACGGCAGTCATGACAGGTCCAACATGAAATGAGATATCAAAATTCAGATTCAAAAATTATAAAATTACATGAAAGAGTAGGGATGCACACCGGACTACTCATTCCGATATGAGATTCATATATTCTCAGCGATTTTGGTTTCTTTGGCCGTGGATGTTGGAATACATACTTCTCCTACAAGGAATTGAAAACAAATCATAACACGAAAACAAATGACAGAAATAAAAGTTTATGAGGATACAGAAATTAGCAAGGGAATACAAGCACCTACTCACAGACTGCTGTGCATGACACTACTAAATAAGCTAATCAACAAAACCAACTGGAGAAATATACAGGAGAACATCAGAAAGAAGAGTTGGTAGAAGACTATTAATGTATGCTTGCCAGGGACTAGCTCAAATCCATACGTTAACATGTCAACATATTTTGTAGCTTTTTCATTGAAACTCTATGCCACACAAATCCTTGCTTATCAGCATATTCTTTTTTCTTTTTTATGACGACTATTCCACCAGGTATATCTCCCACCAGTACTAAGTGACTATTCCACCAGCTTATCACTTAGTTTCTTGCTAAATAAATATGCGACAAAGCTAATCTTAAGAAAGAGATCACTCTAATCGCTTAATGATTTCTCAGAAATAATCTCTTTATGTGAAAGGATTCTGAGTTCTGACGGCAAAGTTGGTCTAGTATTTCTCTAGGTCCAAATATTGCACCTTGAAGCTATAGCTTGAAATGTGTTCTGTAAGGAAGCTGAAGAAATGGTTAAGCATATAATTGTTCAGTGTGAACACGTGAACAATTGTTGGACCCTCATTTTTGGGCTTGAGGCATGAGTATGTCACGCGGCTCGTGTCATATTCTGTCTAGGATTCCCTTTCATGTAGGCTCGCTATTTTGGGGGTGGAAGGGGAAAACATATGGATACAGAATAAAATGCTTATTAAGGTGCATTTGGTTGTAAGGAAATAAGAAAGCTTTCCGCGGACAAAATTTGCTATTAACAGGTTGCGAATCCTAGTGTATCTCAATGATTTAGTCTGGCAGCTTGGAAAAACTAGCAAAAAGCAATGAAGACTTCTAGAGCTTCTTTTTTTCCCCTATGCACCTGTTATCCATGGTTTAGAGCCATCTTCTCTTAAAACTCATATAATTGATGCTCAATAAAGTTACATATTCAAATAATTTATATTTTTATCTAGTACAGCCCAATTGTAAAACCTTATCTACTGTAGCATTTTGGTGCAAACTGGTCGTTGCACATGATTAGATGCAATGCTAGACACAATAGAGGATTTGCACAATTGTAACTACGCTTGTTGCACCGGCTTAATGCAAGTATTTATAAAATATCATATTACTTATAATTAAAAAAAAGAACATTCTACAAGTGGATAGCATACTCCTTAAGTAATCCGATCGTCTCGTATTTCTACAATTTTTTTTTAGTCGCAATCTTTATTTATTTCCAGTAAAACCCATTTTGCCATTTCAATTACTATCCAAACAAAAGAATAATGGCAAGCTTGAATGCAGCCACGTGTGAATTTTCTAGTATGGGTTTTCACATATGAGTTCAAACTAATAAAGAGTTTCCATCCATTGAATGTGACCATCGCATTTAAAAGCTTAAGCTGTTATAGAAGGCATCTTTAATATATTTAATTATGTCTTCAACACGCCACTTCATGTGCGGGTCTAATTCTTTTTCATGTGCAGCACGAGGAAATTTTTTCTGATAATGAGTGGCGGTGAGACTCGACCCAGGACCTCTGCCTACTCTGCTACTCTGTGGGAGTGTGTGACAATCTCATCTAAAAGCTAAAGTTGTTCGAGATAGACACCTTAATTTATTTAATCATGTCTTTACCAAAATTCCTTTGTATGACGAACCAAATACAAGTCCATATACTAGCCAATTAGCAACAAAAGAGAAAAGAGTATAACCTCTTCGGGTGGATCATAGTATATTCCATTGTATGGAATTTCACCAGGAGGCTGTACAGAGAACTTGATCCAAGCAGGAATGGAATCCTTAACACCTGATGGAGTGTCCATACGTATCTACATTTTCAGTATATTAGAGTAATATTAGTAAATAGTGGCATAGAACCACCAGGATCAGAAATAGACGATAAACTATGATTATATTATGAAACAAGCACAGTGAAAATATATGTTATATACATTATGGAAATGATGATTTACAATTAAATGCTCTGACCTAGAACATTAGATCAAACCTAGAAAATCAAATAGTGATATTCATTGTTACCGATCTTGAGTTGAATAATAAAGAAATTGCATCAGGGAAACAACTTTTGAAAGCTCATTCATAGATGAATATTAATATTGTTTCCTTTTGGAAGGGGTGGGTTGGGGTGTCTGTGTGCTGAAAGAGAGAGCGAGAGGGGAGACAGAGACACTATAAACTTTGTTAGAACACATCTCCTTGAAAGAGTAACAAGCCAGCACTTATCAGGCTTAGAAGTGAATTGACCTATATAACTAAAAAGAATTCTGGAACATTCTTTGACACAAGTATTTTAAATGAAAGGTAGGAAACAGTAGTATCGACAGCCAATGGATAAAATACCCAAAAGTCAATCAGAGCACTGTGGAACATCAACATACCTTCACTCTGGACCCATGAGGAATTGCAGGAGAGCCGTCCACATTATTTGGCAAAAAAATCTCCCAGACACCAAATTCATTCTGCTTATAGATCATGAATTAGTTTTATGCAACATTCCATCACTGCATAGAGCTTAACATTATAACATGCACACAATAACGTGTCTTTATAAGATGGTAAAAGAATACTAAGAGCTTCAATCAACATGTTAACCACCATCATCCTAGATTAAGACAGCAGTACTATGCAGATTACTCTTGTGCCATTGTCTCTATACTTCTTCGGTACTCGTACAAATTAGATATTATATAAAAGCGAAGGCAAATAGATGATTCTTCTACATATCCTTCATTGTTAACATATTAATTACAGAAGATGACCGTAACACTGAAACTCTCTATAACACCCCTCCCCCCCCCCCCC